>BQNB010187644.1:0-12022 GCA_026074375.1 Tanacetum coccineum
TTCCAAAACGCAAGTCCCAACAACTCCTTGATGTAATATTCTTTCGTAACAAACTTTACATAAAAGCCATTGTGTTCCAAATTTATGATACGACTTTTTGTTACAGCCCAACCAGAATACTGATCATCAAAGGCAAGCTATGGCACCAGATCGTCATTTGCAGCAGGTATCACAAGGTGGGAGCGCTCAAGGTGTTCCCCCATTTACAAGTGCCATGGTTTCCTTCCCAAATCCCATGTCCCCCCAACAGTCTCCACACATGCCAAATAGTAATTCACATCCACATCATCTTCAAGGACCTCCAAATCATGCAGCCAACTCTCAAAATCCAGCCTTTGGATTGCGGTTTATGAAAGAGAGACAACTTCATCAACAACGCTTGCTACAACAGCAATTTGCTGCTTCCAATGCCATTATGCCACATGGACAACCACAACAATCTCCACTTCCAGTTTCATCTCCTCAAGGTAGTACACAAATTCAATCACAATCTTCTTCACCAGTATCACTTTCACCTATCGGGACATCCTCCTTGAATCCGATGCCTCAACATCCCAAGAAACAGCCTGTACCGCCACTCCATGGGCTTCTACGCAACCCTCAAACAGATGGCAATCATACAATGAAACCGCAACGCCGCCAGCCACAAGTTCAATCACCTGGCAAGCAACACTCTCAGCAGCAGGCTAAGGTTATTAAGGGGAATGGATTCTCAGGTGGGCATTCTGTTGCAGAGAAAGGCGAGCAGCAGGTCGGGCATCGTTTGCTGCAGAGTGGTCAGGGTAACTTAAATCCCGGACCGTCTGGATTAAGTCCTGTCACTCAGGCGGCTTCTAAGCAGCCGATGCCTCGTTCTTCTTTAAATCGGTCACTACAGAAAAGATTTCCTGGTCAACAGAAAAGGCCTTCTTCATCTGATACTACCATCAATAATCATGCTCTATCAGTGGTTCCCTCATCTGGTACACCACCAGTCATGGCTGCCTCCAGCCACCGCCAGCCACAGCCGCGCCTAAAGCTAGCGAGTGAAACTCAAACAACAGCTGCTCAAAGGGTGGTACAGAATCTAAAAGCAAATTCTTCTGATCTTCCGACTGGCAAGCTGCAAGCTAGAGAAGTAGCTCAGATATCTGAGCCATATTTTGATTCTTGTGGTTTAGTGTTGGATAATGCAACACAATTTGGTAAGGTTCCAACTGGGATGTCTCCACCTCGATCGAACAGTGGAGGGACTGACAGTGAACATTCTGAGACAGCAGTTAATTATGGTGTTGTTCGTAAGCAGTCTTCACCAGACCCCTTGCCTAATTCTCTTGGACGTGATGCTGGTGTACAGTGGCAACAGCAACCGTCTTCATAGCTAATGATTCCCGCCTGGATCACTAATTTTTAACTGGAATGAAGCTCTTGCTATAGCTTTTTGGTGACTGGTACTAGACCATCCAACCTGTCATTCACATGTGACAGCAATGTATAGGTTTGTTTTCGCCTTATTTTTCTGCAACCACGTTGCATATATGTGCACAAAGTTGATTAAGCTTACAAATGAAACCAAAATAACAGTATGCTTCTACCATGCATTATTGTTAGGCATGACGGATGATGACATTTTTACTAGGTTGTGGACTACTTTTCATGACATTAGTATTATTTACATTTCTTAAGAAAGGGTTGTTTTTACAGACAGTTAATTCTTGCTTTTGATATTATACCTTGCAGATGATGTTCGTAGTTGCAGCAGGCAGTTAGTACAAAGATGAAAACAGGCAGCATTTGTTCTCTTGAAGTTATTGAAGGGTTAACTGGAGTAATGTGGCAAGGCGAATTTGTATATATAAAATTATCAACGTTTAGAGCCTTGGAGAGATGGAGAAAGATATAGAGGTATATGTACAGGGATCCCATCTCTCCTTAGATCTTTTGTTTTAATTAGTTTGCCCCATATTTTCGAAACCCATTGATTAGCGCTTTGTATACTTGCCTTTTCATGTAGGGGTTAGTTGTCATTGTTATTGGCCAAAGCCTGGGGAATTTTGTAAATTCTAGTTTTTTGGTGTACATGTTGATTAATGTTGTTAAGATCTTCGTGGCATCGATTCAAGTTGACAATATTTTGGTCTCTGTTTGCTGTTTGACATATTCAAGTTGACATATCGAAAGGAAACTTGTCTGTAGTTTTCATTTAGATGCCAATTTCGACCATTTGCTTATCCAGCTATGTTTTATCTAGCAGGTCAAATGTGATGAAATAATTAAACAAAACAGAAACGAGGCAAAACTCACTAAAGTGTAGTGTTTTTACTTAGAAATTAGTTAACAATTGAAATAATGTAATCCTAATTTTATTTGAATAATTGCCGTAAAGTTTTGGAAAGTAAGGTTATGGGTCAATCCAACCAATTATTGGTGTCACCTACAGTTGTCTGTTTTGACTTTTGACTAGTTACCTAACATTCCCATTTTGTAGCCTCTAGTATTTTAGGATTTGGTCATGAAGATGGAGGTGGTGTTGTGTGTGGCTGTTATGTACAGGCCTTTCTTGTAAGCTCGAGGTCAATAGACCTGGGGGTTTGATGTTTGACTAGGGTTTTATCTGTGTTAACACAGTATGCAAAATGTATTAGACTAGTAATAATGTAATAGTAATAATGTAACCGCGGTCACCCGTGCCACCTCAATTAATTAATAATTAAAAGCATTACATTAATAATTAGTTATTTATAAATTCAAAAGATACCACTTAATGTAACTTATCTATAAACAAAAATTGTGAAAACTAGAAGGGGTCTCAAATTAATTAATAATTAGAAATATTACATTAATAATTAGTTATTTATAAATTCAAAAGATACCACTTAATGTAACTTATCTATAAACAAAAATTGTGAAAACTAGAAGGGGCCTCAAATTAATTAATAATTAAAAACGTTACATTAATAATTAGTTATTTATAAATTCAAAAGATACCACTTAATGTAACTTATCTATAAACAAAAATTGTGAAAACTAGAAAGGGAGGTTTAATAGTTTCTACCATTTTAAAATTAAAACTTAGATTGACGACTTATGTGAATTCAAGAGATATACACAAGTGTATATGATAGCGATGCAATAAACAAACAAGTAAATATGAAGTATAAACAAGTAAAGATAAGAAATATTAAACCGATGACACAATGATTTATAGTGGTTTGGCTACGAAGCTCCTCTTCGCCCTACTCCATTCCTCAAGTACCCAACTTGAGAGTTTTCTTCATTATGTCAACAAGCTCCCTTTAGGCGGAGAAAACCGTACACGTCGCTTACACTTTTTCCGGTACTAAGCTAAATATCGAGTTCTGCTTCCAGATAGAACCAATCTAACACACTATGTATTTTACGACCTAAATACTAACCTATCATACACATATGATAAACACAACACACAACACAAGATATAAAAGATGAATTATTATCACAATCGTGATAACACAACTAAACTAATAACACTTGAAGCTTCACGTCTTCCTTAGTGTTCTTCACTAAATAGTAGAATAAGTTGATCACTTGTAATAGATTATGAAACAAGTATAATGATCAAAGAGTATGAAAAAGATAAAAGCTAAAGAGAAAAATATTTATGAAGAGTTGTCTAAAATAAAGACTTAAGGTTTCTATTTATGGGCAACATTTGAAATTTAAAATATGTCCCAACCAGCTGGTCGCATGGATCCACGAATCTACCATACCCTGAATCCGCCCTTTAGTTTTGCTGGATCCGTGGGATGTAGCTGGGACAAACTTTGTCTTTTTTTGATTAACCCCAAATCTTAACAAAATATTTTTATGTACTTAAAAATCAGATTTATTATATTCTTCTAGAGGGAAAATATTTCTTAACATGAATAAGGAAAAATTTTCTAGATTTGAGAAGATTTGGAAAGATTTAGAAAGATTGTTTCCACTTATGGTTAATCATATTTTGTCTTACATGATTAATATAACTAGCTTATAATTAATCATGTGTTTACTTAAAATAATTTGATTAGAAAAGGTTTATGCAAATGATTAAGTTTAGATGCAATAGACAATATTTTTCTTTGATCATTAACTATGTTTAATAATTTCATATTCATATCTTAAGTGATTTGTCGCCGTCAAGTAAACTTATGACTAAATAACTTGTTTACGTAAACTTTTACGTAGTATGGCGTTATATTTGTTATTATCAAAACATGAAGATTATTAAATATAAATATCGTTTTTACGCGAATATTTGTATTAATAATCTCCTCCTTTTTGATGATGACAAAATATAAACTCATATGTATTAAAAGTTACTAAATAAGTATTTAGTGATTGAGTTTACATATCTTCTTACCATTTTTGTCGAAGCAAAAAGTGTTGTAGAGGCGCGTCTTGCAAGTCTTGTTTTGACGAATGCTAATTAACTTGGTGACGAATGTAAAGTAAAAAATAAAGACGATAATGCAAGTGCTCCCCCTCGGTGTATGCTCCCATTTGTTTGAGGCACCAAGGAATCGAGCTATGGATACGAGCTACAAAACAAAGTTAGTAGACAAGCAAGTATATATATGGTAACAACACATACATATATATAGGCACCAAGTAATCAAGAATCACCACAACACATCAATTAGTAATGTTAATTCCATTATAAGGGAAATTAACATAAAATTTAGCTTATAGCCAATAATACAAAGTAAAAGAACAACCATAGACTAAAGAAAAAAGAAAACAACTAAAAATCCTAAATCTTGAGATAAATATCATTTTTCCCATATAATCCGTAAGGTGAGACACAACATCCATGCGGCTAGTGCGGAAAGTATGGTGGGTTGGATGACGATCCGAGATGGTGTCGGATGTCAGAAAACGTGTAATTGACCTGGTTTCGAAGCATTTGGATTTCATGCCTAGTGGTGCTACAACATTGGCAAACCATATTATGGAAGTGAGGCATGTCATTTGGATGAACGAAATACAAGATGTTATTTGGAGGGTTGGGAAAATCTTGATTACCAAGATTTGGTGGTAAGCTTTTAGTGTTTTTGAGTTGAGGTGCATTGTTGTTAATGCTAACGAACAATGGTTGAGGTGGTGGTTATTGTTCAATTCCGGGTGGTGGATGTGGAAATCCGGGTGGTGGTCGTGAGACACGAGGTGGTGGAGATAGATTTGAAGGGCCCGGTGGCCAATTGTTCATGATTGACACATAAGGGTCATTTGGTGACAAAGTTTATTGTGGTGAAAGTTTGATGAGGTGTCATTTTATACACTTTTTCATAGTCGTTTAACCCCCTAAATCATGCATTTATGCCCAAAATAGGTACTTAATTGTTCCTTTTCAGGTATTTCACATTTGGAAGGCATTTGGAAGAATTACACATGACTTGGGCTCATTTAAAGAAGAAACGGACAAGACTACGGACCTACACCAACATCTCTCAAGATAATGTTCTCAGCGGCTGGAGACGGCGTTTGGTATGCGTTTAATTACACATACCTTTGACCACTAAAACCGGACTATAATGACTAAAAACATACCAAAAATACATTGTATTTGTATGTTTTGCATTTGTATTATGCAGGTAATGGATATCTAAGAAAAGGAAAAAAAATCGAAGCCAAAACGACAAAACCGAGCACGAGAAGGGAAAGACCGTGAGAAGTCAAAAAGACCAAGTCAAAGTCAACAAAAGTCAAAAAGTCAAAGTCAACCCCGGGATGAGACATCGGAAAGAGCATCGAAAACCGAACCCGAAAACCTAAATTGCCAAAAGTGGGCCCACCCGTACCCACCTAGTGGGCCCGGGAAAGCCCACTTATATCTTTATAAGCCTTACACCTCCAAAAATCTCAACACCCTTTATTTTTATAACCGGCCCAACACAAGCCCAATCCCATACCCCTGTTAACACCCCCGTTTTCCCCAACCCTTATAACCTTACCCAGTTAGTCCTTTAAGGACTAACGGTGCAATCCATCACGTCACTGAAAATGATGCTTAAAACGTCATCAAACGGTTGGTGAGGTCATTAGGGTTTAAGATCATATTAATAACTTTTCAAAACCATTACTGCGATTATCAAAACCATACAGGATCTTATGCACAATATGAACCTTATGTAACATGCAATCCACATACTAGGTAGGAACGTTACCCCCGATCCATTTCAGCAATGCGGTAGGAACTCGTTACCCCGATCCGCATATGTCACCTTACGCACCTAAAAGTTACCAGCTGGAGCTTATACTTAGGGCCTGGACACAATGGGTAGGCGTTCCCCTCCGATCCCAATTCACTATTATGAGAAGGCGTTACTCCCGATCCCAATCAATAACACTTGACTGTTCAATATAGAACATGCAAGTAAACCACATTCAACATGCAACAATAAGTCATATAGCAATCAATAATGTCCACATGAAAGCAAAAACAACATAATCACAGCAATTCGAATATTTAGCATCATTTCCATCCCAATGTTAAAAAACATGTAAAAGTTGGGACTTAAATGAAAACTCTGATGCTTAGCTTCCAAAAAGGATTCCAACAAACTTCACGACATACAATCTAACAATTATCAACATTATAAGCACCATCAATTAGGCATTTAACCCAATATGATGTAACCTTAACAATGATGGATACCTAAGCTATCTACTACTGTTCTCTACTTGTTTTAAGCCTTTACCCTTCAATGTTACGTTTTAAACTTTCTGGTTTTAAGCAGAATTTTACCTCACACTTGCAGCCTAAACGGCACTACTTAAACACTCCCATAATTCAAACCAAATTCATCCTGCTACATATCTGTCTAAGAACTATCATAGCTCTCCCAAAGCCGTTACCCTTTTCAAATACCCTTTAGAAATTCATTAATCCAAAGTGTCCAGAATTCGTCCAGAATCTGACCTTCTAAAAGTATGACATTGGTTAACCAACTTAGACCTTAGAAAGAATTCAGGGAATACAACAAATATATGAACTAATTACAGTGACTTATGCCTCTAATCATGTCTAAGTCTTTTTAGAAAAAATCAAAAACCAAAATGAAATTGTCACTGTTTTACACACTGTTTTCGAAATGCCCTTTGACCCACTTGGGACCTTAAAAAAAACTCATGAGGTTGACTTTTCGAGAAAGTAGACTCTCTGAGGTTATCTCTTAGTATGTTGTAAATTATAAATTTGATCTTTTATGATTGCAGTTATGCTGTTACAAAGTGCCTAACTGTCTGCAGGTGAATTTAAACTCTTTAATTCGAGTGATTTAAGCCCTAACGCATGATCATATCGCTAATCCAATCGATCTAATGATTAAACCATCATTATTATAACCTAAACTTTCTGAAAATTAAATACCCTAATTTATAAACTCTAATTTAAACCCCAATCCATCATAATTAAGTTAGTAGAATGAAAAGATTTAACTAGATTAACCTAAAGATCGAATTTACATTAATAGTAGAACCCTAAAAATTTCTTCTCTTCTCCTCTTCTTGTTTTTCAGCCGAATTCAGACATAGGGGGTTTAGGGATTTTAATCTTGTATTTATAAGCTCCCTAGATGTGTTTTAGTTTGAGTCTAATTAGTTTTAGATTATAACTAGGATTTCTTTTTTTTTCTTTTCTTCTTTATCCCAAAACCTGCCGAATGGCCTTTATCTCTTTTTTATTTTTTTTTATTAATTACATATTTATTTATATTTCCTTTAATTTTTATAAAAAAATTTATAATTAATTTGACATACCTTTTGCATAAACGCAATTACTTCCTTTCTATAAATAAACTTTTCATTTCCCAACATAACTTTTAAAAAATTGAACTTTTACATTTTCTTAATCTAACTCTTAAAGCTCAACTATCTTAGATAACTAAAAAAATACTATGTATATATACTTACACAATTAACTTGCAATCGTCAATTATCAAAAATCATTTCCTGAATTAAAAAGAACGAAATGAAATCACAATTTTCCCATCATTTTAATCTCATTGAGATGATCACACTCAATAGATTGATTACCAATACTCATAAACACATATAAACACATAGAATCACATAAACCATACTTTGCAACAGATACCTAAGTCAACACTAACGGTTTGACTAACATGCTCAAGTCATGGTTGTCACATTTTCCCCTCCTTAGGGGAAATCTCGTCCCGAGATTTAACTAGCACGATCAACAAACAACTAAGGATACTTAGACTTCATATAATCTTCGCATTCAAGATAAACTCAGGGCCATGCTAAGAATTCCAACGAAACTTTATTACGCTATCTTTACTACGCTTCAACTCTTAACTTTCCGCGATCCATTATTTCTACGGGTTCCGCAACAAAATGAAGAGTTCTGTCAACCTTTATTTCATCTAATGGCACATGTAAACTAGCATCTGCCAAACATTTCTTCAAGTTTGACATGTGAAACGTATCATGTACCCCACTTAATTCCTCCGGCAATCTCAATCGATAAGCCACAAGACCGATCCTTTCAAGAATCTCAAATGGTCCTACGTATCTTGGTGCTAACTTTCCCTTTTTCCCAAAACGTATTACACCTTTAAGGTGTGTTATTTCAATAGCACACGATCTCCTACTTCGTATTCTATTGGTATTGTTATTGTAGCATAGCTCTTTTGATGATCTCCTTGCTGCTTTGAGCTTCTCCTTTATCAACACAACTTTATCAGTCGTTTCTTGAACCAACTCAGGTCCAATCAAGTTACTTTCTCCAATTCTCAGCCCCATTAGAATCAGGCGATACACTTCCTTCCGTACAAGGCTTCAAATGGAGCACCATTTTATCTGGATGATAGCTATTATGTAAGAAAAACTCAGCCAATGGTAGATGAACATCCAGCTATACCAAATCATATTACATACGCCCTCAACATATCCTCTAGGGTTGCATCGTAACGTCACTTTGTCCATCCATTTGGGGATGATAAGCCGTACTCATATCCAACCTTGTTCCTAACGCTTTTTGCACAGTCTGCCAGCAACGTGACGTAAATCGTCCATCTCTATCCGAAATAATCGACACAGGAACTCCATGTCTCGTGACTATTTCATCGACATAGATCTTTGCCAATTTCTCAGTACTATAGTCTTCTTATAGTAGAATATGGTGTGACTTAGTCAGTATGGTATAACCAAATCGTGGTCATGCCACTTTTTGAACCTAGGCAACTTTGTGATAAAATCCCATAGTGATCTTATCCCACTTCCATTCAGGTATCTCCGGTTGTTGCAGCAAACCCGAAGGCCTTTGATGCTCAGCCTTTACCTTTGAACATGTCAAACACTTACTTTGCTTATTTTTATCAGTTTTAGTGCCCAATCATTCCTTGTGACATTCAAACACAAATCATCAATCGTCTTTCGATTTTCCATTCAAGCCTCGTTGGGACTTAACGACCCGGGAACACCCTATACTGCTTCCGGTTTTATTGCTCTCGCGTGGTTTCGTCCCTTGGTGTATTTATATCATCTATAGATAGGTTTTAAGGGGTGAGTTTGCGCGGGTCAGCCATGCAAGTTTTCCATAAGTACATTCTCTTGCTTAAGCGCCTCACTTTGGGCTGCTTGTATCGCTTCTCTCATTCCAGCCTGGATAGTCACTGCCATGGCACTTACACGTCTAGGTTTCAACCGCTCCTTCCTACTTAATGCATCAGCCACAACGTTCGCCTTACCAGGATGGTAACGAATCTTGCACTCATAATCACTAAACAACTCAATCCATCTCCTCTGACGCATATTCAGCTTTTTCTGATCGAAAATGTTTTGAATACTTTTGTGATTCGTATAGATAACACTCTTAGTACCATACAGATAATGCCTCCAAGTCTTAAGAGAAAACACAACAGCTCCCAATTCCAAATCATGCGTCGTATTCTCATGGGTTTTCAGCTGCCTTGATGCATAAGCAATCACTTTGCCCCTTTGCATGAGTACACAACCTAATCCTTGGTTTGATGCATCACAATAAACCACGAAATCTTCCACTTCATCAGGTAGCGTCAATATTGGTGCAGCACACAAGTTATTCTTTAATGTTTGAAAAGCCTCTTCTTGCTCCACACCGCTTCTATTTTGCTGGGATCCACATGTATACCATTATGATTGACAACATGAACAAGAAAGTGCACCTCTTGCAACCAGAACTCACACTTGGAGAACTTGGCATACAGCTTCTCCTTCCTTAAAAATTCCAACACCAAACCCAAATGAACTTCATGGTCCTCCTTCGTCTTCGAGTAGATCAAGATGTCATCGATGAACACAATAACGAACTTATCTAAGTACGGTTTACAAACTCTATTCATCAGATCCATAAAGACTGCAGGTGCATTGGTTAGCCCAAAAGGCATAACCGTAAACTCAAAATGTCCGTATCTCGTTCGAAACGCCGTCTTAGGTATGTCGTCTTCATGCACGCGTAGTTGGTGATAACCTGACCGAAGGTCTATCTTGGAGAAATAACGCGATCCTTGTAGTTGGTCAAATAAATCATCAATCCTCGGAAGAGGATAACGATTCTTAATCGTCAACTTGTTCAGCTCTCTATAATCGATACACATACGTAGCGAACCATCCTTCTTCTTGACAAATAACACTGGCGCTCCCCATGGAGAATGACTAGGTCGTATGAAACCCTTGTCTTGCAACTCCTGCAGCTGCCCAGACAATTCTTGCATTTCCGAGGGCGCTAGTCGATATGGAGACTTCGCAACAAGCGTCACTCCAGGAACTAGATCTATGCGAAACTCCACTTGTCGTTGCGGAGGCAATCCTGACAAGTCTTCTGGAAACACATCTTTAAATTCACGTACCACAGATATATCACTCAACTTTGGTTCATCCTCCTTTGCACTCTTCAATGCTTTGGTGATTCCTACGGCCCGTTCTCCATGTACCCTAAGGATCCTACCATCCTCCACGGGTATTTCTACTACCTTCTCATGACATACTATCACAGCCTTATGTTGGGACAACCAATCCATTCCCACAATCACATCAAAACTTCCATGACCTAAAGGTATTAAGTTTATGCTAAACAGGGAACTTCCTAGTTCTAGTTTGCAGTCACGGATAATTCTATCCACTTCTACTTTCTTACCATCAGCTACTTCTATCACATAACTAGGGTTCACAATACTAGGTCTCACATTAAGTAGGGGCGCAAATTCAGTAGATATGAAACTAAAATTGGCTCCAGAATCAAATAATATGGTAACAAAGTGATCATTCAGAGAGAACGTACTCGTTACAATGTTAGGATCCTGGACTGCCTCCATTGCATTCACATTCACGTTGTAATCTCTTCCTCTAACTTGGTTTCCATTGCTTCGGTTATTTTGGCTGCCCTCCAAAGCCAATTGATTTCCAGCTTGCCGATTCATCTTGGGACAAGTGTTGCAAAAATGATCTGGACTACCACACTCATAGCACACTCTCGGATTGTTACTTATTCTAACAACGTTCACCGGAGTCACTTGTCTAATTGGTGCCCAACAATTTCTGGCATAATGGCCCGGTTTTTGACAGTTATAACACACATTGCAGGGACCGTTTACTGGGTGATGCAAATTACACTTGCTACACTTGGGATTCGAGTTTGCGACTTCATTTCTAGGAGGAGTTGTCGCCACAAACCTTGTGCCCACTTTTGCCTTCTTGTTGTCTTTCTACGATCTTCCTGACTTACCAGACTCTTCTACTACTTTCCTCTTGTCATTACCCTTTGTCAAGGTACCACAGTTGACTGCTTCGTTATTAAATATTCCAGCCCTCGATATTACAGTCTGAATAGTAGTTGGTTGGGTTGCTCGAAGCATTCCCCTTATCTCAGGAGCCAGTTCGGCTATGTACCTCTTAATACGAGATGACTCAGGTGTAAATAAGTATGGGACCAACTTGGCCAACTCATGAAACCTATCAGTGTAGGCAACATGATTAGCTCACACCATCTTGTGATTCTAAAACTCATTCTCCAATTTCTTTA
>BQNB010187645.1:0-12022 GCA_026074375.1 Tanacetum coccineum
ACTTATCCCATTTGTGATGTAAGAGTATCATAAAGTAAATCGTATAGCTTTGATAGTATATTAATTCATTTATAACAAATTTGGCCTCTAATATATTACTAGATGTATGCATTTCTGTGTAAATAAGAAGTATAATGATTACTCTTACAATTTTGTAATACGGTGCACTAACATGTTAACTCCCGCTACAACGCGTGAAGCCATTTTCCAACTCGTTTACCACTCATAAACGTTCCTAAACACCCTGCGTCAAAAGTACCCTACTACCCTATTTCGAAATGAGTATAAAATAATGAATTATTAGTCAAGTAGTTAATGCACATTGTTCAAGTTACTTAGATTCCTATATGTAAATTTTTTATTGACAATAATTTAACACGTTGAATGGAAAACTACTTTGCAAGAGCTCACCATCGCGTTACCTTCGTATAATTCTATATTTTATTATTATTTGACATGGACCACCCACATATTACTCGTATGCAATTATTACCATTACTTTAACTTGTCATTATTTGTATTCTACTTAAAAAATGTAACATTATTTTGCTTTTTATAGCTTTTCTTTTTCTTATAGAAGGCAAATAATATATGTCCACTTTGGATATGATGTAGACAGTAGACAGACTATATAATAACCACAAAGAAAATTTGGATACGTGATTTACAGATGTTGACGATTCGTAAACGATGCAATATATTGACTCGGTCGTGTGTGATAATTAGTTGGAATGTTTTTTTTTTCTTTTCATTGTAGTCACAGTTTATTTGCGTCAACTTCGGACTATCAAAAAAATATTCGTCATGAAATTATTCGGCTGCAACATTGAGTCGGAAATATAAGTAAGAGCCTCAGGTGTTGTAACACGGTAACACCATTTTTTGGGTGTCACATCAGTGTCACATCAGCATAACGCCAACACCAACACCACTCCTCTAATCATAACACCAAATAACACCACTCACATCTTTATTTTCATAAAACCCCCAAAACAATTACTATATATTACAAAAGGCAGAATACCCGGCCCACCCACCCACCGGGTTGCATTTAATATTTTGACCCGACATTTAATGACTCCTTTTTTTTTTTTCTTTTTTTTTCTCGGAATACCCTCTCGCGCTGTTTGAGTCATCGGTCTGTTTTTTTATGAATAAACCTTTAAGTTTCCTCAAACCTCGCGCTCCGCTAATCGTCCCGTTCTTTTTTTTTCTAAAAAAATTTTTAAAATAAAATTTTCCTTTTTTTTTCTCGAAATACCCTCTCGCACTGTCGGAGCCATCGGTCTGTTTTTTTTTCCTTTTTTTTCTCAAAAAGTTTTTAAAAGTAAACTTTATTTTCTCAACAAAATTTTAAAATAAAATTTTCCTTTTTTTTTCTCGGAATACCCTCTCGCACTCTTTTAGTCATCGGTCTGTTTTTTTATGAATAAAACTTTAAGCTTCCTCAAACCTCGCTAAAACTTTAAGTTTCCTCAAACCTCGCGCTCCGCTAATCGTCCCGCAACGGCGCGCGGTCGCCAGTTTTTTTTCCCTTTTTTTCCCAAAAAAATTTCTAAAATAAAATTTTCCTTTTTTACCCTCGGAATACCCTCTCGCATGCATTAAATGGCCTTTTGCATTTAGTGTGCATTAAATGCACCGGGTTGACCGGGGTGCATTTAATATGCCGGCTCAACCCTACCCGGTCCAATCGGTTTTTTTTTTTTTTAGAAAAAAAAAATTTGTTTTCTTTTTTTAAATACTCTCTCGCACTTTTTTAGTCATCGGTCTGTTTTTTTTATGAATGTCCGAACATTTTAAAAAAAAAATTTTAAATTGTTTTTTTGCTTAAATGCACCGAGTTGACCCGACCCGGTCCGAACATTTTTAATTTTTTTAAATGTTTTTTTGCTTTTTTTTTTTTCAAAATATTCACTCGCACTTTTTGAGTTATCGTATTGTCGGGTCGACCCGACCCGGTCCGCCCCGACCCGTTCCTTTTTTTTATTTACGAAATAGCCCCTCAAATATTTACGAAATACCCCCTCGCACTATGTGTTAAATTACGAAAACTACCCTCATTTTAATTTTTTTTTATAAAATACCCCTTTCCCCACTAGCGGTCGACCGTTAGTTTTTTTTAGAATGCACCAAAACAGTGCTTGAAATCGGTCGTTACTTAACGACCGTTAATTTTTCTTTTTTTACAAAAATATACCTTCTAACACGTCCAACCGAAAACACCGGCCGCCAAACATCCCGCAGCGGAGCGCGGGTGAGCCTAACTTGTGGGGTTATATGATAAGGCCTAATATTATTTTTCTTTGTGCATTTATATGCTTGTCCCTATTGCCCATCTCTATTTGCATTAAGTAGTTATATAACAACTTCTTGCATTGTAACAATTGTCACATGGTTTGGTTACGTAAATTGCAATGACTCCCCTTCGGTCCTCCCTACCCCTTTACCCTTCCTTAAGATGGATGCATTCTAAAAACTAGTAGTAACCTGTTGCAAAACGTTTAGAGTGCAGGTAAACGTAACTTTTGGCCACCCCCCACCCCCCTTTCCCCACTAGCGGTCGACCGTTAGTTTTTTTTTTAGAATGCACCAAAACAGTGCTTTAAATTGGTCGTTGCTTAACGACCGTTAATTTTTTTTTTTACAAAAACATACCTTCTAACACGTCCAACCGAAAACATCGGCCGCCAAACATCCCGCAGCGGAACGCGGGTGAGCCTAACTTGTTATTTTATTATTTTAACAAACTAACTATTTCATTCATAATTAAACATACAAATTACATTAAAAAACACATTACGAAATTAAAAAAAATACATTACGAAATAAAAAAAACATTACGAAATTAAAAAAAAACATTACGAAATAAAAAAACATTACGAAATAAAAATAACATTACGAAAAAAAATAACATTACGAAATTAAAAAAAACTACTCGTCTTCGTCGTCCTCGTCACCCAAATCATTTTTCATTTTGTTTTTGATCAATTTTTTTTTGCTTCTTGATCCAATAGGGGTCGTCGTCGTCCAAATCATTGGTGCTAGTAGCTAGAAACCATCAATCCTCCAAACTATTAGTGTGGCGGTCTTTTTTATCGGCTTGATCTTTACAAAAGCCCTTTCGGCGGCTTCCCGTTTCAGACGAAGCTCCTGCTCCATTAACTCCCCGAATTGGGTTGACGCGCTACTTCCACCGGTGCCTATCGCCCGTGGCGTACCGGATTTGTGTTTTCTTGGTGGGCCGTGTTATGGCTGGCACGTAAACGTGGATCGTAGCATCTTGACCGAATAGATCCTCTGTGGGTAGGCCCCGGGGTACGTCTCCGGTTAAGTCCCCCACCCCCCCCCCCCCCCCCCCCCCCCCCCCCCCCCCCCCCCCCCCCCCCCCCACCCCCACTTGTTCGGGTCCGTCCCATTTCGGGTGAATCTCAAATGGGCTCCAATCATCTTCATGATAAAACGTGAACCCCTTTATATGCTCGACACATATGTAAATACTTGAGTCCTTTTTCAAAAAATCCACATCGTTTTCGCCACTTTTCCCCAAACGTTTGGCCCATTTGTACGCGGCGTTGAACTTTTGGCAACTGGCATTCAACGTATGCCATTTGCTAGTCAACATATCCTTTGTTCGTTTTTGAAATTTTTTCGAATTGAACTCGTTCAAAACCCGATACCAAATCGTTTCATGGGAGGGGTGGGAGAATGTGGGGGGGGGGGGGGGGGGGGGGGGGGGGGGGGGGGGGGGGGTGTTGGGGGGGGGGGGGGGGGGGGGGGGGGACCACCACAACCCACAAACAATTCCAAATCCTTACCGACATATTATCTTCCAAAGAAAAAAAAAAAAAAAAAAAGAAACGGCGCATGTAACATGTTGAATAGCCAATTCTTCTTCGACCGGTAGCCAACGGCCCGCTACTACCGGCTCTTGGGGCTCGTCTTTAACATTTTTTCCCCTTTTTGATTTTGTTTTCTTGCGACAGCCATTTTTTGACGAATCGACTTGTTGAGAGTTGAGTGAGTGATTAGGAAGTTTCTAAGTTGAATGATGGTGGGTTTTGTTGTAGATCTTGGAATTCAGCCGTTTCGGAGGGGTAAAATGAAAAAAAATTAAATTTAAAAAAAAAACTAGCCGTTAGGGGCTAAAATGAAACTTTTCAAAATTGGGAGGGAATAGGTAAAATATAAACTAACCGTTTCAGGGGGTAAAATGATTTTTTTTTAAACACAACCTCAACGCACGTTGGTCGCGATACGCCGAGCTCCAACGCCGTTTGCCGGCCAACGCCGGAGCCCAACGCCGTTGAGCAATCGCCCACGGCCAGCAGTGTATAATACGTCGGCCAACGCCGTTGCCCGCGTTACTACACCTAGCTCTCTTAGCATTTAGTCCATCCCAAAAATAACGACCCAAACAAAAACCCTAAAAAACAATCTACCACTTATAAGTTTAATCAACAACACAAAAACATAAATCAAAGATTTTTTATGAATGAAATTCATAAAGAACAAAAAACCAAAACCCCCAAATGATATGATTTTGTCAAGTCCCTCTTGGAATGGTAACTATCTGTTTAAACACAAACATAAGCATGTAATAACAGATGCATTATGCATTTGATCATCGGTTATTTGTTTATTATGCGAGTGATAGGCTTTTTAGGGCACTCACAGGTATGTATTTTGTGATTATACCTGCTGGTGTTCCAAGAAAGCCCGTAATGACAAGGGATGACCTTGTCTAAAATTAACGCTGGATGCAACCATATGACATGCTGGTATTGGGGTGTTTGGATGTCGTAAATATGTATTTCAATGATCAGTTTTATTTGATTTGTAGTGTTAATACATATTGAATATTACTTATAGAAGATGAGTTGTAGTTATATAGTAAAAGTGATAAATAAGTTTGAGTAAAAATGGATGATCTTATGATTGTTTATTTTAATGTTGTGCTGCTATATATTGTCAGACAAAAATTATCTATTAACTATTGATTTTTTATTTATTTGGAAAGTTAAAGAGCAAGAAGAAGCTTTTAGTGTCAAAGGTTGTTGTAATGATGTTTGTTTGGATTGCTACATATAATGAATATGTGTTTAATTGTGTTAATTTTTCAAATTATCAGGTATGTATTCTTCTTTTGCAAGTTGTCGTATCGTATGGATGGAACACCATGCCTCCAAGCACGTATAGTTAGTTTTCCTTCCTTTGTTCACGAAATGTATTAGTGTTTTTTTTAGTTTCTCATTTGCATTTTTTTGACCTGCAACTATTGTCATGCGTTTTGTGCAGGTGCTCTATATAAATAATAAGATATGAAATAAACCTCTCACGTGAAGTAATGGTTATCTTTTTGTAAAAAGTTTCAATCAGATGGCACAATCCTAATACAAAGTAATCGACATTCACAATAAGGTAAGTACTAATTAAATGTATTTGTAGCCACATCTATGATGATATTGATTATTAATAATGGGTTAGAAGGTGTTTGAGATTGGTTACACAAATGAGTAGTTTCGAGTGTTTTGCTCTTTGCAAAAATTACTAAATTAGTGGAAATAAGGACTTCAAGATTAAAAGGTTGGTATAAGACAGAAATCCCAAACACCCTAAGATGCTCATTATAAGCAGTTTCATCCAAACGCTATAAAATGTAGTTTCTTTAAAAATAAGCACTTCTTTTGTACATTTTGGGATGTATTGTGTTAAAAATAGACTTTGTGCAGCTTTCATTCCTTCTGGCGCATTTCACAGTTGACATGTTCCCAGTTTAGCTACTTTATTTTCATTTGACTCACATGAGATAAAACACAACCCATATCGACCCATTCATGAGTAAATGAGTCAAAATTGCCACCTCATCAGGAATTCGTTGAATTACTTCCTGAAAGATAAACAACGCAAGTGTAAGAACACCAACAGAATCCATCTATTTTTGCAAACTTATGGTATACATCCAGAAATTAGTTGATACAATTCGAGAAGTACCTGTAGCAAACTGATGACAGTAGAAGCGTATAAAGATAACGTGTATCATGTGCTCGTGTTTAATTTCTTAATGACATTTTATGGGTATTCAGGTTTATTCAGCTTAGAGAGGATTACAAAAGTGCGAAACTTGCAGCCAAGCTCCTAATGCAGAAATGCACACACAGAGAGTCTGAAGAAAACTTGTGTTAGATAACGATGAGGTGCATCACCTTTTGATTATTTCCACCGGCCTTCTTTTGTTTCTTTTCAATTGAGATCAAAAAGCACCAAGTTTATTTTTTGCATTAAGCTATCAGCTCTATTATTTATATTCATTTAGACGTCAGTGAGTTTCGTGTTTTTTTTTTCCTGTGCCCCTCAACATGGATGTTCATGTAACTGTTGTAGATTTTTAGTGTATTCGAGTCCTTTGTATACGGCACCATCGATTTAGATTTCCTTTAATTGTACCTTGTGGTGTAATTAACTTGATATCCGGCTATGTATAATATTTTAGTTACAGTTATATAAACTTGCTTAAAAAATTATCTTATCGTAAGCATTTTATGTTTAAGAATCTACCATTAGTCCTAACTAAAGTGTATATTACATTAAGCATTGATGTTTTCCGTGTTTGAGCATTTGATCAGAATTTACATTAGGATATGTTTGGGGCTCTCATAATACAAACTCAGGTGGAAACACATGAGCATTTCCATGACACATTCGTTTACTTTCACTTAACATTACTAAATGATAATTATTTACGTATATATATTCTATCGAAACGAGCCACGATAGATAGCTCTAACTCATAAAACAGTACATTATTCAGCTCGAGCTCTAACAAGAAATCACACATTGACAATATTACTTACACGTGGATTCATGAATGATGTTCTATCACTGACCTATAATATTTTTTCAATTTATATCATTTAACATTATTTCTATTAATCATTTAAATTCTTTGTTTTATATTTTTAACAATTTTTAAAGCTAGCCGTCTATCGGGTGGGCCTTGAGGCTAGTAAATATATATTCAACCCCTCATCAACTTAGCCACCATATAAAGTCAATACACAACCAAATATTTAAGTACGCAAACATATCATATCAACAACGTAGATAATAAAAAATTGATCATCAACATTCTTACTAAAAAAGTACAATCCATGAGTGATTCTTGTTAAGCTCTGAGCTGTAATAATGAACCTGTAATTAGAGTTAGAGCTATCTATCGTGGCTCGTTTCGATAGAATATATATACGTAAATAATTATCATTTAGTAATGTTAAGTGAAAGTAAACAATGTGACCATGGAAATGCTCATGTGTGTTACCACCTAAATTTGTATTATGAGAGCCCCAAACCAAATCCTAAAGTAAATTCTGCTCAAAATGTGCTCAAACACGGAAACATCAATGCTTATGTAATATACACTATAGTATGGACTACATGGAAAGATATCATAAAACATAAAAAGCTTTACGATAAGATAACTTTTTAAGCAAGTTTATATAACGGTTAACTAAATTATTATACATAAGCCGGATATCAAGTTAATTAACACCACAAGGTACAAATAAATGAAAATCTAAATCTATGGTGCCGTATACACAGGACTCGAATACACTAAAAATTCACAACAGTACATGAACATCCATGTTGAGGGGCACAGGAAAAAAAAAACACGAAACTCACTGACGTCTAAATGAATATAAATAATAGAGCTGAAGCTAATGCAAAAAAACTGGTGCTTTTTGAATCTCAACTTGAAAAGAACAAAAGAAGGCCGGTGGAAATAATCAAAAGGTGATGCACCTCATCGTTATCTAACACAAGTTTTCTTCAGACTCTCTGTGTGTGCATTTCTGCATTAGGACTTGGCTGCAAGTTATCGGCACTTTGTAATCCACTCTAAGCTGAATACCCCTGAATACCCCATAAAATGTCATTTAAGAAATTAAACACGAGCACATGATACACGTTATCTTTATACGCTTCTACTGTCATCAGTTTGCTACAGGTACTTCTCGAATTGTATCAACTAATTTCTGGATGTATACCATAAGTTTGCAAAAATAGATGGATTCTGTTGGTGTTCTTACACTTGCGTTGTTTATCTTTCAGGAAGTAATTCAACGAATTCCTGATGAGGTGGCAATTTTGACTCATTTACTCATGAATGGGTCGATTGGGTTGTGTTTAATCTCATGTGGAGTCAAATGAAAATAAAGTAGCTAAACTGGGAACATGTCAACTGTGAAATGCGCCAGAAGGAATGAAAGCTGCACAAAGTCTATTTTTAACACAATACATCCCAAAATGTACAAAAGAAGTGCTTATTTTTAAAGAAACTACATTTTATAGCGTTTGGATGAAACTGCTTATAATGAGCATCTTAGGGTGTTTGGGATTTCTGTCTTATACCAACCTTTTAATCTTGAAGTCCTTATTTCCACTAATTTAGTAATTTTTGAAAAGAGCAAAACACTCAAAACTACTCATTTGTGCAACCAATCTCAAACACCTTCTAACCCATTATTAATAATCAATATCATCATAGATGTGGCTACAAATACATTTAATTAGTACTTACCTTATTGATGAAGTCGATACATTGTAGGATTGTAGCCATCTGATTGAAAACTTTTTAACAAAAAGAAACCATTACTCTCACGAGGAGGCTTTCATTTCATATCTTATATTTATAAGAGCACCTGCACATATACGCATGACAATAAGTTGCAGGTCAAAAACTACAAATGAGAACTAAAAACACTAATACTTATTGTGACAAAGAAGAAAACAACTACTACGTGCTTGAGGCATGGTGTTCCAATCCATCGATACGACAACTTGCAAAAGAAGAATACATACCTGATAATTTGAAAAATTAACACAATTAAACACATATTCATTATATGTAGCAATCCAAACAAACATCATTACAACAACCTTTGACACTAAAAGCTTCTTCTTGCTCTTTAACTTTCCAAATAAATAAAAAATCAATAGTTAATAGATAATTTTTGTCTGACAATATATAGCAGCACAACATTAAAATAAACAATCATAAGATCATCCATTTTTACTCAAACTTATTTATCACTTTTACTATATAACTACAACTCATCTTCTATAAGTAATATTCAATAAGTAATTAACACTACAAATCAAAAACTGATCATTGAAAATACATATTTACCGCACATCCAAACACCCCAATACCAGCATGTCATATGGTTGCATCCAGCGTTAATTTTAGACAAGGTCATCCCTTGTCATTACGGGCTTTCTTGGAACACCAGCAGGTATAATCACAAAATACATACCTGTGAGTGCCCTAAAAAGCCTCTCACCTGCAATAAAAAACAAATAACCGAATGACAAAATGCATAATGCATCTGTATTACATGCTTATGTTTGTAGTTTAACAGAAAGTTACCATTCCAAGAGACTTGACAACATCATATAATTTGGGGGTTTTTTGTTCTTTATGAATTTCATTCATAAAAAATCTTTGATTTATGTTTTTGTGTTGTTGATTAAACTTATAAGTGGTAGATTGTTTTTTAGGGTTTTTGTTTGGGTCGTTATTTTTGGGATGGACTAAATGCTAAGAGAGCTAGGTGTAGTAACGCGGGCAACGGCGTTGGCCGACGTTACTACACTGCTGGCCGGCGTTGCTCAACGGCGTTGGGCTCGGCGTTGGCCGGCCAACGCGCGTTGAGCTCGGCGTTGGCCGACCAACGTGCGTTGAGGTGTGTTTAAAAAAAAATCATTTTACCCCCTGAAACGGTTAGTTTATATTTTACCTTAATTCCCTCCCAATTTGAAAGTTTCATTTAGCTCCTAACGGCTAAGTTTTTTTTAATTTAAAATTTTTTCATTTTACCCCTCCGAAACGGCTGAATTCCAAGATCTACAACAAAACCCACCATCATTCAACTTAGAAACTTCCTAATCACTCACTCAACCTCAACAAGTCGATTCGTCAAAAAATGGCTGTCGCAAGAAAACAAAATCAAAAAGGGGAAAAAATGTTAAAGACGAGCCCCAAGAGCCGGTAGTAGCGGGCCGTTGGCTACCGGTCGAAGAAGAATTTGCATTGCAACATTTTACATGCCCGTTCGGAAGATAATAAAAGCGGAAGGTCACAAAGCATGAAACGTTTTGGTATGCGGGTTTTTTGAACGAGTTCAATTCCGAAAATTTCAAAAACGACCAAGGATAAATAAACTAGCAAAATGGCATACGTTGAATGCCAGTTGCCAAAAGTTCAACGCCGCGTACAAATGGGCCAAACGTTTGGGGAAAAGTGGCGAAAACGATGTGGATTTTTTGAAACGGGCTCAAAGTATTTACCGTGACGAGCATAAAGGGGTCTATGTCGCATTCGAAGAAAACATGATTAGCAGATTCAACATTGGCATTGCAAGAAGGACAAGAGATGGCCGGGATATCCATACCACACGAAGAAGGACACTTGATTTTTTATAATGTGATTTATTGAGAACAATTGAAGATATGCCTTTTAATACTGTCTTGGTAGGCATTGTTTCAGTTAAGTGCAGTTTTTTATAGTGATGAAACATGAGCATAAATTGAAAGAATTACTTTGAGCACAAACAATTTGTTCTTATGGAATCACTTAGATCATTCCTTATGGCTCTTATTGTTTACGTAGCTAATAAAACATGGTTTCTGTGAGAATATGGGAAAAGAATGGATTCTTATTCTCTAACTAATTACCAAATCAGGTATGAGGCTCATACACACTTGATTAGTCATTCTGAGATTTTAATCTCTATCATGTCTTTATTTTGACAGAACTGAATAAAAATGATGATGAAGATTGAAGATTAAGTAGGAGGATCAGATGAATCTGTTCCTAGACCCATTGAGGTGTGCTTAATATTTATGCTTCAACTATATGATACTCCGTGCTTTGCTACTACTTATTCTTTAGTACATTCTCACTCAATTTCAAAATCTTAATTCTTTTTTAGCTCTTTTTGAAAAGATTAAGCATAGCAAAACACCCCTATTGGTGTGGTTATTTGAATTCTTCTCGACATTTGCTTTAAAAGGCACCTTATTAACTTTATTTTGGTAGATTATATGTGAGAGTTAAGATCAATATAGACCCAACATTTGTCATAGACCCAATGAACCAATCCTAGCCACTCATTTTTTTTATCAAAAATAAAAAACCCATTTTTCACCTTTTTTTTAAAAATAAAATATCTTACAAACGGTAAATCGTCACACGACAAAAAATACACCATCGCGACGAGTATTTTTTTATCTTTCAGTAGACGGGTGACACGATATACTTTCGAGAAACTTTTTTTCGATTTTTTTTTTCAGTCACGAATTGCGAAAATCATATATGATTCGTATAATGAATCATATATGATTCGTATAATGAATCATATATGATTCATATAACGGATCATATATGATTTCATAAAATCATATATGATTTCATAAAATATATGATTTGTGATTCCGCCGAACTTTTTTTCAATTTTGTTTCAGTCACGAATTGCGAAAATCATATATGATTCGTATAACGAATCATATATGATTTGTATAACGAATCATATATGATTTCATAAAATCATATATGATTTCATAAAATCATATATGATTTCATAAAATCATAATATATGATTTGTGATTCCGACGAACTTTTTTTCAATTTTGTTTCAGTCACGAATTGCGAAAATCATATATGATTCATCATACGAATCATATATGATTACGAATATATGATTCGTATAACGAATCATATATAATTTCATAAAATCATATATGATTTCATAAATCATATACGATTTCATAAAATCGTATATGACTTAACTAAACCACAAAAGCAAAAAGTCATTTGTTTCTTTTTTTCTCTCTGGGTTTTCTTGTCTTCCCCAAATAGCCAACTGAACTTGCTTATCTTCATTTTTATCATATCTCTCAGTCACGTATACAAATCAGGAAAAAAAATGCCCTTTGATTGTGTGATGCCCTGGGCCGTCGCCCT
>BQNB010187646.1:0-12022 GCA_026074375.1 Tanacetum coccineum
CTTTTTTATGTAATGTTTTTAATGTATGAATAAAAGTTTTTAATTACGTTTACGTTTTTATTAATTTCGTACGTTTACGCTTACGTTTTTAAATTTATGAATGAGAGTAATTAAATAAAAAAATGATGTGTAATGTGAGTTTGATATGAAATGTGAGTGTTATTACGGTTGAAAGATGAGTGGTAAAGTTGAAGAGAGAAAGCTGACGTGACGTTGAGGTGTAAGGTGACTTTGGTGTCTCTATTCCATCCGGCCTAAGAGAGTGTGTATGATTCTTGAATCGTGGATAAGTACATCACCAACATTAGTTTTAAGACATAATGAGATGTTAGAAAAGTAAAGCACAAAACAAAGACATGTTTCTCGATCGTGATTGATTGATTGCAACCTGTGCTATGAAGACATAATTCATACACATAGTTTGAAGACAATATCTTCTATAGTTTGTGACATCTTCATTTTTCACATGGTTTCTCAATTATTATTTTTAGATGTTGATCAACATTACATAAGTTACATTGTGAAATAATTATCACTGAATATGATAAAGTAATACTAGTACGTGTAAATATTGTTAGTACAAAATTCGTGTCGGGTTTAACAAGGTGTTGAAGTCCTTTGTCGGGCCGGGCCTTCAAGTGACTTGAATGCTTGATCTTGTACTAGAGCAAGAGAAATGAGATGATTTTCTGTACAATTAAAAGTAAACCGTTAGCCTTACCGTGGGGACGGACCCTACGATTAGACTCCGGCGTGAGAGTAAGTATTCATATTGTCAGAGTACGTGTAAGAGAGAATAAGAATAACTGTGTACCTTTTGGAGTGTATTGTGATCCCTATTTATAGGTGTCTAGTACTAGGGTTTCTTAGTATTTCGGTTACTTTAGTAGTGGCCAGAGTGGGTCCCTTGTTGGACAAGGATCCGCGACAATCGTGTTGAACGGACGCAGGTGTTTTCCGCGGACGGATAGTACAATAGGTGGATTCGCGGACGGATTGTCTATAACTGGATCCGCTGACGGATCGCTGGGTTTGGGGCTGAGGCCCACGCGAGATTGAGTTTTACTATGGCCCGTTATTGACAGGTTGGGCCCAAAAGCCCAAGTAATAATGTGGCCCAATCCCAGAGGCTTGGTATACCTAGTATACCTCATCAAGTCCCCCCCAGTCTAGAGTGATATTTGCCTGCAGGTTATGTCCTGCGTGCGGATATCAATGCTAGACTTTCGTTTTCTTTATTTCTTCCTTGAGTTCTGTTTTTATGCCGTACGACTTCTGAGTTGGTGACGCTTCAATAACGTGGAGCGTTGCTGTCCTTTTACCTTCTGACTGATGACAGCTTTTTTACCGGTTTCCCATGCGCTTTTCTATCGTTGATTAAGCAAGTGGTACACACGTGGCGACATCCAAGTATCGGTAGGAGTAACTATCCCAAAGTATAAATACCCCTCACTTTTACTGTTTTTTCTCTTCTCGAAATCTTTTCACCGCCATTGTTAATTTCTTAGAGCTTTTACTTCTTATTCCTCATCCGCAGAATCTGAAAAACTTAGCTTACGGAAATTCTTGGAACGGATAATGTTCACAATACAGCAGAATATTGAAATACAAACGCACAGAAGCTTGTACAATATTTCGTTATAACAAAACAATTTTATTAAAGCTCCCAGAAAACATAAAGTGCACTTGAAAAATCCCATGCTCTTACTCAGAGATCCACGAGGGACAAAGGTCTGGAGTATCGTCTGTACTTGTAAGTTTTTGCCAATAATCTGGTTGTGACATTCTTAGCACCCTTAGATATTGAAGCCTACGGATTCAAGCTCGGCATATCTTGAGCGTGAGTTTAACTCCAAGGGATCAAGGTTCTCGTTCAGGTTTGGATTTGGTTTTGTACCAGGGTAGGACCTAACATCATCCCTTGGTGTAGGACCCAGGCCAATGCCTATTGTGATTGGGGTGCATCCCTTCTTTTCGCCCATTTCACTTCTCGCTCATGAAAAAACTTTATTGTGGTCTAAGTTCTCTCCTTGTAGCGCATGGTAGAATAGGAAATCCTAACAAAGATAAAAAATGAATGATCAGGATGAACAAAACATACATTAGATTATACATTGGTATTATGTAGGCTAGTGAACCAGTCCAACTCGACCCAGATAACCCGTGCATAAAATTACCCAATTCTGTAATAGTAAATACATTAATTACACACTGCAAATTTACATAGAATCGGAATCTTTTATAATCACAAACCTTTCTATAGTCGTTATCCGTCAAATTGTCCATCACCTTTGGCCCTGATGCAAAGAACCCACTACCGAGTGGACCAAAAGGTACGATTCCAATTCCTAATTCTCTGGGGAAAATAACCATATATCAAGTATCAACATCATAATGGTTCTTTGCTAATAAGCATTACTACGTGTTTTGATAGCGTTATGCCTTACTGCAAGTAGGAATGACCTCGTCTTCTGCGTCTCTAGTCCACAAAGACCACTCCAACTGCACGGCTGTTATTGGATGAACAGCGTGTGCTCTTCTGATAGTTTCAGGACCAGCCTCCGATAAACCTATGTATTTTATTTTTCCTTCTTCAACCAATTTCTTAAGCTCTCCCATCTACAAACAAGGTTATTCTTCCATATAGTCACACAACGTTCCATAAAGGTTAATCTTAAAATCTTATATATGTTCATTAGGATAGTAAGCACATATTTGTAACTCCCAACTAATAAAATAAGCAACATTAAACAGTTAACTTTGACTTCAATATATGCTAGTAATATTGTGCTACTCTATAAAGAAGTAAAATTAGGGACTAACTGTGATTTCGATAGGGACTTTTGTATCGATACGATGAGCATAATACAGATCAATATAATCAACACCAAGCCTCTTCAAACTAGCTTCACAACAAGCTCTAACGTACTCCGGCTCACCATGCACTTCCAACTCGCCATAACTCTCTCCAAATTTTTGCCCAAACTTAGTAGCTACTTGAACATCTTCTCTCTTCACTCCCTTCAATGCCTATACCAATCACAAACACACAAAAAAGTCACATTCACACACTAATAACACTCAAGCTACAATTGGACTTTTGTCACATAAGAAAAACAGATTTGGGCGTCACATAATAAAAACAGCATATAATACTGTTAGTACCTTGCCGATGAGGATCTCAATTAGTATGGGGTCCTATACCACGTCAGCCGTATCGAAGGTGAGTGGACACCAGAGTCAATAGCATTGTGAAGGAGTTTGATCATTTGGGGCTCGGGTTTGGGTAGACCGTATGCATAAGACATGCCCATGCATCCTAGTCCAAGACATGGCACCTCGAGACCCTGTGATCCCAGCTTAATCCTCTTCACATTTTTATACAACATTTTTTAGTCTATGTTTTAAAGCTTTGGTAGAGAATTTATGTTTAGGAAAATATGCAGTTGCATAAACTTATGTTATAGAGTTGACCTATTGGTAAGATGACAAAATTTGCCTTTAAAGCTTGATAAGAAGTGGCAGACATACTAATTAAAGAGATTTCAAATACAAGTGGTAGTCAATAGAGGACATGTGTAACAAAAATCTTGAATAAAAAGACTATATTTAATAACTTTCATTTATAGTATGCATTTTTTACGTACCGATTAAAGTGCCTAACTCCTATCCTTAATGATATATTTAATTATACGTGTTAACATTCTGTTGGTGACGGCAGGACGACTCGCTCCTTTACAAATTAATAATTTATTGTCACAGTTATTCAACAATATACTAATTTCCGTGACGGTAAGCGACAAAAGCGAACATATTTGTGGTGGGCTCAGTGTGGCCTACTTCTTTGGCCCAACTAAATGATTATTCAAGATGTAGTTATACATGGCATCTAACATTATGAAATCCCACTGGCACCATATTTACCACCTTCCCCTTTTGGCGAAGAATGTTCATTCAACCAAAATTTTCAAAAATTATCCACACAATGACATGACATGAGAGTTGGACCAATAATTTTATATGTTTTTTCTCTTTCATCATTTTTATCACCAATATTTGCATAACAAGTGTACGTGTGGATTTTATTTTTGTAAATCTTTTGTGGATGCTCTTTCCAGATACATCCAACCGCATACACATATCATCCACTTCTTTGTGTTTGTGTCGGTTAGCTGAGGGTTTGGGGGCCCTAACTCACCGATGCAGCATATATAATTGGTTCAAAACTCTAATTTCTTGGGTTTAGTTAGTAGCAGCCTTTGATGGGTCGATTTGTTGATGATTTATTTGGGTTTGGTTACTAGAGCCTCTGATGGGGTTTAGTGTCGATTTGTTGGTGATACTTCGCCTACCGTGATGGGGGTTAGTATATGTAGTACAATTTGTTGATGATTGTTGAATACCCTAATTTTTTGGGTTTGCTTCTTGCTTTCAATTGCCTTTATATTGTGATTTCGCATTGTTTACCGATGCTCGTATCTTGGCGGGGCAGTCACACTTGGATTGTGGTTGCACCCATGGCGGGTACTTGGTTGGCAGGCCTTGGGGGTGTTTGTATCGCATCTTATTCTGGCTCTCTTTGAGCATAAGTTCCTCTGTTAGATCGGAATTGCAAAGGACCGCTGTTGTTTTGAATCAGGCTTTGATTGTCCCTTTCGTTTTGACTTTTAGTTAGTATGTATAATGTTTTCACGTTTCAAGATGGATACGTGATGGTAGGGGTTATGATGTTGATATTGACTATAAGAGGTTGTGATGAATTTAATCAGGTTCGTTTAAGATTGTGGTCGTCCGTATATTGGCGAGGCAAATTATTAAGTTTGCAGCCTTGGCGGATGCATCCCCTTTTTTGATTTTTAACCTGTCTGAGCCTCACATTTAATTATGGCCGATTTTAATGTAGTATCGAAATCCAAAAAGAATTTAGTCTGGTACTTCCTCACTTTGTAGCTTCATTTAATCTTAGTTGTCTAGGGTATCATTCTCATTTAATTCTATGGATATCATACCATATGTACTTTGGATCCTGATATTCCTAGAAAAGGTTGTCTAGGGTATCATTCTCATTATCATAATCTCAGTTGCATTTCCATGTATTCATGTAAAGAATTTGTGAACTTTGATATAAATAAGTAGTCGGTATGATATCGTCTAAACTTTTCCACATTTCTATTTGGATCCTGATATTGCTGCAATAACTTTTGTAAAATCACGCATCATCATAGTGCTTATTTTACTTGAATTTGTTGTAGGTGAGGGTTGATCATATGGCTAGGTGAATTGGTCAAAATATGATTCATATACTACTATTAAGTCTACGTGCATGGTATGTTGCGTATGGTAAATTATATCGGCTGATCAATTACTTTTTTTGTATGTAGATATGTTAAGGTGTTTACATGTTGCAGATTTTAATTGCAAGTAGTGGGTACAATCTCTGTGATGCTTAACTATGGACTCTCTATTTGTTATTGAAAAACCTCATGCTCTTAATGTATACACAAGTACGGAACTTGCAATATTGTTAGGTTAGTTTCTTATCTATGTGTGTTCGCATATTTTCGATAGATTGTGTCCATTGGGAAAAGAAAAGTCTTTATGACTAAGAATTTTCAGTATTTGATAATTTGCACAGGTTTGAGGAAGTGGTAGAGATGTTAGATATGTAGTTCCAGTAATCGTATGTACTGTATACAAAGGTTGCTGCTGCACTTTTTCCCGTGTCTGGTGTCGTGTTGGTCGTGGAGCTGCTAATGTTATTGATGACAGCGATGGTGATTTGTCTTATTACGGATGACGTCACAGCTGATTTGCGTCGCACTGTAAGTCCTCCCTTCAGTTACTTTATTATTTGGTTGACATGAGCTCCTATGTATTCAATTTCTAAGGATTACGCCATAAGTGTGATATTTTAGGATTATAACTTTATATAGAATTTTGTTACTAATTATATCGCACTCTTAATACGTTTTTTTAGGATGACGAGCGGATGATGATTGAGTTGTACTAGAGAGCTTTTCACCATACTAGTTAAACACATATATAATCATAACTTTTAGTACCATCCAATCATTTTCCTTTATTTTAAGGGAAATAACTTCCTAAAGTGAACTAAAGACCTTAGTGCTTTGCACTTTTTAGACCACAAAACATTTATTTGTCAAAATAGATCACGACGACTTGGCGATTGGGCAACTTTAAGAAGATTTTGACAAATGTCTATTTTTTAAACTGAATGTAGTGGTGACCGCAGAGGACACCGCCACGTCAGCGCTAACTCAGTTTTCTCTCTCTTATACCACACAGTGACCAAACACATGTAGTGGTGACCGCAAAGGACACCGAACATTTTTTTTTTTTTAAACATTACATTAATAATTAAACATTTTACAAATTAAAATACGGAAATAAAAATACACGGAAGAAAAGACGGAAAAAAATTACGGAAATAAAAAACATGAACTTGACGGAATTTAAAAATACAACACAGATACGTTTTAAAACATATAGTTCGAATAGTATCCGTTGGAATAGTAGTTGTTTGATTTCAAATTTGAAAATTACATTACGAAATTGAAAATTACATTATGAAATTGAAAATTACATTACGAAATTGAAAATTACATTACGGAATTGAATAACAATAATGTTAAGCTAATGAAACCGTATCCTTACGGAAAATGTCAACCACGTTTCTTTTTGTAATGTTAAGGTAATGCTTTGATGGTTTAGGAGTAAAAACTTAGATATTGGCAAGTATCATAGCAGCTCTCCTACTATAATATCCTTTTTATAACTACCCACATCAAGGACTTTGTAGTGTATTGTTTCAGGTATTGTACCCGGTAGATATTTCCAAGTCACATTTAAATCTTCAAGAGCATTCGGAGAACAAGATTTCACTATTGCAACAACTTGTTCAAGTTTTCCCTTTTTAAGAAAGTTGTCGATGTCTCCCAAGCATCCAGTTACAGTGCCACCAAAAGCATTCACATAGTTAGTGGCGCTAACCCACACCTCACTGTTAAAATTAGCATCCTCACCCACACCCTCAACAACTTTTTGCATATATTCTTGTGTCGACATTAAAGCCCCATCTGGATCAAGAATAAATACATTTTCTTTAAGCAGCTTGGCTCGCTAAACAAGACTCGCAGGACCGGGTATGATCCTAAATGGGTTTGAGGTTAAGGAAAATGGTTCAACACATATGCTATTAGAGAGCTGAACAACACCCGCAGGATCGGGTATTATGGTAACTGGATTTGGGGTGTATGGAGATGGTTCAACATGTGCGCTACTAGACAAACGCAGAACATGTGTTAAATGGAGATCAGAATCGTCTATATCAAGACTGTATTCCCATGGATCATTTTCGTTAGTGAAATTGGAATCCATCTGGATAGTTGGATAAGAAGTTGTGTGATATAATGAGGAGATGGTGGGGGTATTTATAACGAAAAACTAGCCGTTGGAATTCAAAATTTGAAAATATAATAACAGAATTTAAAATACAATACTTTATTTAAAACATTAAATTAAAACAACATTACACTAAAATAGTTTCTAGTTTATTAATCTGATGACTCGTAATCTGAATCAATTCTCATCACCCCAAATTCCATAAAGTATTCATCATCATCAGCTTGTTTTTGCCTAATCTTCTCCTCCCGTGCCTTTTCATCCATTGTTTGTTCTTCTAGTGTTTCTCTTAAGGCTTCTTCATCTAGATGTAGTTGATGTAACTCTTCCGCAGTAAGGTATACATCACCAATCTCATGTGTCTGTGATGACGAACCACCTATATGGGTTTCTGAGCGGTGGTTGTATTTTTCATGTATCCAAGCTAACTTAGCATTCATTTGTTTTTCTAGTTTTGCCGCCTTTCTGTACATAGAAAGATTTAGCTCGTAATCTTTATCAGAACCTTCTTTTAAGAAAGTGTCGATCAAAGCACGGCTCTCTTGTGGAATGTGATTACATTTCTCGTATGCTTTTCTAAGATCTTCTTTAGTTGTGCATGCATTATCAAATTGCAAGGCTAAATCCAGAATCGCTTTCTGATGAACCATATCTTCGTCAATTTGTTTTTGAACCAAAGCTTGGATTTCATCGTCGCTATGTGGTATCGAACAAGCCATTTAAAAAAGATAATGAAAGTGTATAAAATGTATGTGTTTTGTGATTAAAAATGGTATAAAAAGTGAGATTTTATAGTGAATGGGAGATTGTTTATTTTTTTAAATAAAAATATAAAAGAATGAGTTAATTTTTTTTAATACGAAATCTTCCTCCAATTGTAAGGCCGTGTAGAAGACCCTAACTTTGCAAAGGTTGGGGGTGATCAGGTCTTGCTTCGGTCGGCGTAGTGGGGTGACCAAGTCTCTTTTATTGTCACATGAGACGACCGACCGCAAAAGGTCGTCCCATTACGTTTAGCCAGCAACTCTTTCTTTTTATTTGTACACTAGGTAATTCTTTTAGGCCGCGCTAAGCACGACCCAAGATAGTTTTATGTTCGGTTTTATGGATTGAAGATATGGATTACGACTTTCGAGTCTTATGATATTTAGATTCCACCGTGAGTGTCGATGTAGTAGCCTGTGTTGGTCTTTAGAAAGAGGACATAAAGCTAACGCATAATAATAGTAACATTGTCAATCATAAATATGTATTCAAAAGAATTTTACAGTCATAGTAACCAAAGAATTAATATTAATAACAATCTCATTAAGGTATTCATGTTCATAAAAGAAAGTATGTTACAAATATGTATACTATAAAAAAATAGTAGGGTTTTTTTACCTTTATTTGCATATAGAGTGTACTTAAAATGTCTTACCACTTAGAAATACTACTACAAACTTTTTGAACAGATAAATATATATAGTCACGACCTTTTAAAAAAACGTTACAATCCTTTTCTTTTGTGAGTTGTGACAATAAAAAATTTAAAATAACCAATTTATAAAAAAAAGACTCATTGAGCGGACAAGACGTCTTCACTCCTTTCAAGCTTACATAGTCGCATGTACCCATGCCCTTACATCATTCCTTGTGGCTTAGTAACTCTAGTAACGTATTGTTTCTCATACAATTCATCACTTTTAGTCTATTGTATTTCACTTTTGAATCGACAACTCTCTACTTTTAGTCATCATATTTACTTATCAATACATATAATTCCACCAGCCATGCCACCCTTATTTACAATTCTGAAAATATGTTGTCTGCAACATAATTCATGTTTATATTATATTTATAAAATGTATATCTTCTAAATGATTTTTTGTCACAAAATTGTTCAGATCACAACCTAATACATGGCCTTTCTACTCAATTTCAACCCGCATGACTTGCTGGCCTATAAATCATGTCACACTACATTTTTTCCCTTGTCCTTTATGGCTTTATCCCTAGCCTTTGTGGCCACACTCCTATCCCTAACACATGAATAAAAAAGAAAATAAAAAATGTTACTGATAAGACAACATAATCACATGTTCATACCTATTACATTATTTGTACCCTCTTACATAACAACTATATACCTCTTGCATGCTACATACTTATACTACTGTTTGGTGTTGTGGACAAGTTACCTTTTCATGATTATACAACTTTGTTCCTCAATGAAGTTTATAATTTTTGTGAAGTTGTTTGTCAACACTACTTGCACAATATGAGCATATGTATTTTATCATTTGCAAAGAAAACAGTCCAAATATGAAATACTCCCTTCGTCTCAAAATAAGTGTCCAATTTACTTTTCTGAGTCAAACTGGTTCAACTTTGACATTGACAATTTTTGTGTGTGTTATATAATACTTGATGCAAAATACATGAATGGATTGCGTTATAAGTATATTTTTCATTGGTATAATTTTCATCAAATATTATATAACATAAAATAAAATATTTAAGGTCAAAGTTGAAACCAATTTGACTTAGAATAGTCAAACAGGACACTTATTTTGGGACGGAGGGAGTATATAGTTAAATTTAAATATCTGAGAAACATGCTCCAAGCAATCAAGCCAAGGAAAAATGAAAAATTAAAACACGGTGCAATTAACTTTAAATAGTCACATTTAACACCAAAAACTTTGTTTTTAAAATTTTCGTACGTGGTATTTTCGAACACAAAGAAAAACGATTTTAACCAAGATAATACGCACACGAATCTCACGATATCACTCCATGGCGACTGATACCAATTGTAGGATATCAAATCACATAATCTAACATGCTTCTTCTAAAGTGCGCTTGTTTCTTGAAGGGGTTGGAGGAACTCTTTTGTGGTCTATTTGGAGCTTCCGTAATTGTTTGGTCTTTTCTAGTTCTCCTCCCAAAAAGGCGTTGCTTTGGGATTCAATTGTTTCGCATTCTTTCTTATGGATTTCATCTAGAAATTCTAAGCTTAATTTTAGTTGGTTAGATTGGTTAAAAAACCCTGTTGCGTTTATTTCTTCCATGTAATTCTTTTCCTAGCATTTGCTAGTTTTTATTGATATGCCGCCGTTCCAAGTAAAATAAAATGCTTAAAATGACAAGAAATTAAATTGCATTAAGAATAAATGACGGAATGTAAACCGAAAAGATAATTAATAAATGACTAATAATTTTTTTTTAATCTTTTAGAAAACCCGCTCCTAAAATTCCAAATCACTAATCACTTAACTAGCACTAAGAAATCTACTCACTACTCATAATGAAATTCAATTTATCAAACATAAAATAAATCTACACTAAGCATGACATACAATCAATTAGGCAAACATATATTGGAAAAAAATAAATAAATCTTATCTTAAGTATTGAAAAGGATTATGAAAGTGGAAACCGAAAATTGGAGACCCGCAATTAAAACTAAAACCACACGATTTCGATTTATTTAGCTAAAACAAATAATCAAATTCGGTCTAGCTAAATAAACCCTTAAGCTCCGTGCCTCGTGAGTTGACCGGTACCAAAACAACCAAAATATAACAAACTGTTAAAAATTAATAACATTTTATAAAACTTTTAACTTAACGATATCTGCTACTAAACTACTTGGTCCAAAACTTAACTCTAAAATCCAAACTTAGTCTAATCTAACCATCCAAATCATGGCCCAAGCGAACCAGATATAGGCCCAAACGGTTAAGTCCAATTCCAAATTAAAGTCTATAATAAATTGCAAATCTAATCAACACAGATCCGATCGAGGCCCAAAGCAATTCTAAAAATCAAATGCACCCTACTTTAGAAATTTACTACTGGCTTAATGAATCTAGCCATGAACACTTATAAAATAACCAATTCAAAATTGAAACAAAGAAATAGCTAAACCATAGAACCACAAACGAACCAAAAAGCATCTAACTAGTTTTTATTTTGAAACGAATCTACGCAAAAGAGATTTTAATTTTCTAGTTAAACAATTATTATGCCGAGTGGAATTTTAAGCTAAGACTCAACCTAATAAGCTAGGCTTATACGGATAAAAAAACGAGCTAAAAAAAACAAAATATAAAAGCAAAATTAAAAACTTTTATAGATTTGAGCTAAATCTAAACTCAAATAAACCATAAGATTAGCTTATTTGAAACTAGGATATAAGCTAAAAGTAGAACTATAAGCAATTATAACAAACTTGAAAATAAGCTTAAGACAAAAACTTATTGATTGAAACTTATAAAGGAAACAAAGGATGGAACGAATAAGCTTTTTAAACTTATTCGATCTACACTTCTTTCGCTATAAGCTGCAAAATAAGCCGAAAATAAGCTTATGAAAAACTTATTAAAAATAAGCTCGAAAATAGAAGAAAAGAATTAGAAATAAGTCACGAGTAATTTTAATCCAAACACCAACTTTATCTCATTAACTAATAAGCCCAAGAGTACAATAAGACAAATCCAATAAGCTCACAAAAAGCTTTTACAATATTTCTAAAACTAAAAATAAGCTACACCTACTCCTAAAACTCAATAAACTAAAAATAGAAAATTTAAATCTAACTCCTAAAAAAATAATA
>BQNB010187649.1:0-12021 GCA_026074375.1 Tanacetum coccineum
AAGAAGCTCTTTCGGAAATGAAAATATTCATCTTAGTTCAGCCTGATACTTGAGTTTCTAAAACGAAATTTTCTCTATTTACGGAAAATATTATAAGTAAAAAAAGGAAAAATAAATAATATAAACTGTGGGCTGATAAAGGTTTACTGCATCTTGCCGGCTCACAACCGATGTTGCAGTCTTCAAAACAAGGCCCATAGTGAGATTATAAATGCCAAAGTGCATTCGTAAGTGTTATCAATAAGAAACCGCCGTCAGACTAAGTAACTACATCTTGTCGGGGGCGTGGCCGATGTTGTAGTCATGTAAATGATGACGGTAGTATAGTATATAGCAATAAATGAAAATTTAATGGTTAAAAATTCTTTTTCTAAACTCAAGTATAATTTTGAACTAAGAATAACTTGCTTTAAGACTTCAAAAGTTGTTGGTTGCCGTCGGTAGATTATTTCGATTAAGTATTCTCCGTGGGGTGTCAAAAACCTAGGCACTTAGCTGATGAGGCTGGGACGTTCCGAGAAGAAAGGTCGCTAAATGGAATAATCTCACCAATGAGATCATTAAATTTTTGATGTTTGTGTGCTTTGAATAGTATTGTTTATTTAGCGGTAAATCTAAGAAATTCGGCCTAAAAGGGTGAAGTATCCCGCTATTACATTGCAAACATTCTTTTGTGGGGTCTCAACCTGATAACCTAAGTCGAACTCGGCTGGGATCTATCGAGAATATGCTGGTTGGTGGGTGATCTAGTCTTTTCCCCAGATTTCTTCAGAAATATCGTTATGCACATAAACTATACTACTTTCTAAAATTGTCGATCTAAATTTAACTTAAAATTAAGCACAATCACTCTAATTGAATAATTGTTGGGAGCAAAAAGTTGACAAGTCATAGTTATAAGTAGTTTTAGCATCATCACTTGTCCTTAGCGGTGATTTCGTTTTTACGCTTAGCTTGGGACTAGTGAAAAATCAGGGACGATGAATTTATCCATCAGGACATCCATAGATTATTCTATGGGCGCTTCTCATTCTATGATCCCAGTGTTGATAAAATAAAGGAAGTCAAACAGGTAGTTAAGAAAAGAAAAAGGAAAAATACAAAAATATTAGGGATAGTTAGTGTAAATATAAAAATGGTGAAAACGGGACTTGTCGAAGCTATTGATTCTTTAGTTCCCCTTGACGAACACTTAGCTACTTTTCGAGGTTATTAGTCGAGGGGGATTGAGATTCTTGGTTTTCTTAAGTGTTTACTTCATAACATTGCGTGAGGACACGACAATATCTTAGTATGGGGGATTTTGGTATGTGTGTAATTACACATACCTTTTACCTTTAAAATCGACCCTAAACGACCAAAAACGCACATAAATTGTCATAAATATGCTTGTTTTTGTGTTTGTATTGTGTAGGTACCGGATATTTACTAAAAGACAAAAATCAATGCCAAATCGGACAAAACCGAGCACGGATTTAGAATGAGCACGAAAAACTGAGGCCAAGGATACAAAAGGATTGAAAACGAAGCTCAAACAGAAATTACCGGATCGACTCGACAAAGTTTGCGCATTTAATGAAGACAAAACGAAGTCAAAGTAAACCCCGGGATACGGCATTGAAAAGAGCATCGAAAACCGAACCCAAAAATACTTTGAAGACTAAGTGGGCCAACCCGCACCCATTTAGTAGGCCGAGTCAGCCCACTTTATTTAATAAAACCCTTTTAGTCCCAAACTGGCCCATTTCCTTTTAACTGGCCCAAAACCAATCCAACACCCCTAAAAAGGACGAAAAATGCAAACCCACATATAACCTTTGAGGGCCAATCCTGCCACTTCTCTAATGTTATATCACCACGAGGACCATAATTGCAATAAGTATTAATGAGTTGAGGGGCTGTTTGTGTACAACCACCAAATCCTACCCTGCTTATCCCCATCCCTTTTTATAAAAACCCTTTCCCACCATTCCCAAAACCCAAGTACTGTACATCTTTTACCTTTCCATCCTTTTACCCTGCAACCCCAATATCACCCCTGGATAAAGCCTCTCCCCCTCCTCCACTACCAAACCTCAGTCACATGTTGCCATGACACCTTGGCAATCCTTAACTTTTTCAAAGATAAAGAAGATTCAAGGGCTGTGATGGATTGCAAAGAAGCACAATTATCTTGGATGGCTGGGATTGATTTTTGAAGACACTCACACAACAAACACAGCTGCTGAAACTCTCACAAGAAAACAACCTGGAAGACCAAGATGATGGAAAAATAGATATAAATAGGGACCCTTTTGTAAGCCAAAAAGCATTCGTTCTAGCTTATTGTAGTTTAATTGTAATTTAAATTAAGTCATTTTAATCCTTTAAAAGCTTATTGCAACTATTCTTTCAGCTTTGTATTGTTTTTAAGAATTAATGAAGCAATGAGGTTTTTTATGTTAAAATCCAATTGTTGAATTCTAAGTTCTCAAGTTATTAACCAATGCTTAATTGTGTTTTAAAAGCTTTCAATATAGCTTAATGATAAGCTGTTTCACCTAGTATCCTTATAAAAGTTCTAGTAGTTAAGAATGAAATCAAAAAAATTCACCCAAAAATACCACAGACTTACTCTTTATGGATGATAAGTCAAAAAAGGGATTTGCTTTATGGACTTTACCAGCTTATCTTTGAAATAAGCTGGAGCCCAAGAATTGTAGACAATTCTTAAAGAGTTATTTGCCCTTGTTTAGAGCAAAGGGCTTTGTAAGTCCTTTTTTTCTTCCATTTTAGGGCTTTATTTACTTGCATCTGGTATTTACTGCTTATTTAGCTTATTGTCTGTTTGAATGGCTTATTTATGCTTAATAGGGTTCATGTTTAATGCTGAAAAATCAGGTCCTGTAGTTTAGAATATAATTGTGCAAGTTTCTCAAAACTGTCACTTTTATGTTTGTATCTATTGGATTTTTAATTTGCTTATTTTAGTGCTTATTTGCTACTGTCTTGTGCTTATTTGTGCTTAATATTGATGTGTGATTATCTTTTGTTGAGTCCCTGTTAGGAATTATGAATTTCTAGTTCCTATGTTCCTTACTGGATTGTAGTACAATGTTCCTACTGGCAGTACAAAGTTCCTACTGGTAGTACACAGTTCCTGCTGGTAGTAAGATTTAGATTTAGTCTTCCTGGTCTTTTGGAAATCTTCATGAGTCTTATGGAAAGTATTAAAACAGCCTTTAAAAGCCATTTCAATACTAAAAGGGTGTTTGGGATAGACCAACTGGCCGTCATAAAATGGTCTAAAAGTTCCTTATTCTTACAGTTCAGTTTTCACCAATTTTTGATTCTCACTTTTAGGTTAGTTAGATTAGGGTTTTAGTTATCATTTTTTGAGCATAAGCTCATTTCGGAGGGTGGTACTAAATCTGTTTGAGGTTCTGTTCAAAGTTTTGAGCTTTTTCTGTAGTTTATTTAGGGTTAATAGTGGCTTATTCTCATTAAAATCAAAAAAATAATTGTGTTTAGTCATTTGTGCTTATTTGGGCTCTATTTCAGTGGCTTATTTTAAAAGTGATTTAAGGTGGGCTTAATAGGGAATAATTAGTGAGCTTATTTAACATATAAGCCCCAATTTTCAGTTTGATTATTGGTGAATTTTTTGCTGATTTTCATTTTGGCTTATTTAGGTAAATTTTGGAGTTTATCTTTTGATGCTATTGAGTTAAGTTATGTTGTGTTGGTTGAAAAAGCTTTTTGGAATTAGATTAAGCAACATATAAGCTTTCCGAAACATCTCTCCTTTTTGAATTTGAGCTTATTTTGAGTTTGTAGTGTCTAAAATACCAAAAAGCCAAAATGAAAGGCACTTTCTGCAATCAGCAGCTATTAAGCCCTTTTTTGGCTTATTGAGTGCTTATTTTTATAAGGTGTTTTTGTCTTTGTTAAAGTTGCTTAAAAACATGTTGTGAACAACTTTCGTGTTTTGCGTTTTGGCTAAAAACGACTTTTTAAAATCAACACTTTTTGAGGGCTTGGACTAAAATCGGGATTGAGGTTCAGGGTAGGAAAAAAAATTAATTTTGGTCTTTTGTCACAAATAGTCCCTGTCGATTGTCAATAGTTATTCATTGTTGTTTAGTTTAAAATATTAGTTAGGTTCTAGTTTTATTATTTAATTAAGCTTTAACAATTAGATAAAATTTGGGGCTTTTAATTTTGTTAAATTTCTGCACTTTTTCTCCACTTAGTGTAATTTTTATAAAAATTTTAGGTTAATATTTTTAGCTCTAGGATTATTTTTATAGTTTTTAATCATTTAAATCTTAAAAAATTCATAAAAAATAAAATATTAATCAGAAAAATATAAACTTTTTTCAAATTTTTTTTTTTTTCATATATTTTATAGGAAAAATGTTAAAAGTTTCGTAGGTTCATTTTTTCAAAAAATTTATTTTTAAAGAACGGGATTTGTCCCCGTTTTTGTTTTGACTCGTTTTTGGGTCAAACGACCTCCGTTTTTAGTCTAGTTTTTTTTAAACTTTGTTATTTGTCATTTAGAATCTATTTTAGCTTTTAAATTTGTTCTAGGGTTTAATTTGCAAAATTTAGGTTTTTAGCCCTCGTTTTTCGTGCCCGTTTTAGGTTTTAGTTATTAGCTTTCATTTTTTGATTTAATTTAAAGTCGTTTTTGGCATATTAACTTGGTAGAAATTAGGAAACCAATCATAATTTAGTCAATTCATACACCGTCATCATTTCGCCATTCGATTTTCCATTCAGCTCGTTGACAAACGGACCCGGGAATCATACTTCCGGCTACATATATATTTTTTTTGGTGAACTTTTGATCATTCCTTGTGTAAAGGTAATTGGTTGAGTGTTTGTATTTATTATATATTAATATATATATATATATATATATATATATATATATTTGTATTATATTTATATATATATTAATATATATATTTCTTATATGATATATATATATATATATTACTAGAATGTTATATATATATATAGTATATATTTATATATATATATATTATTGACGAATCAAATATTTAAAGCAGGAACTCTGGTAATGCTGGAAGAAATAATAGACGAACTTATGTTCAGGAGGAAATTATAGAGGGATCGAATGCTTCAAATAAGACCGGAAATGTTCAAAGGACTCTTCGAACCTCGTCTTCAGGAAACACTACAACTGTTCATTGCTACAACTGTAGTGAGAAAAGGAAATTATGCTAGGAATTGTTCAAAGCTAAGAGTCGGGATCAAAATACTTAATGGAACAAATGTTGTGGCAAACGGATGAAGCTTGGAGTGATTTACTGATGACAAAATGATTTTCTCCTTTGATGCTTCAAGGATGGAAAGTATATAGAATGAACTTCAGTGCAAAAATATGCTAATGGGAAAGAATTCAACCAACTGATTATATTATTTGACTGATGGGCACAAGCTAGGTTTCTGCATTTATAAGTGATTGCTTACAATCTTCTTCCAACAATGAAATGCAAGAAACATAATGTTTCCAACTCATACTATAATTATTATCAGTTCATTGTGATGATCAAATTTGATTGCGATATTATATTTGTTGATTCACCAATGGGAATGTTAATTAGTGCTAGTATTGAAATAGATTACACATGTTCTTGGACTCTTTTGTGCAGAGAGAGCAGTAGCTAGAAATGCAGACCAGGAAGCTGAAAAAACACAACAAATATTGTCAAAAAGTTCAAAAACAACACGACTTTGTAGTCTGCTTGAGTTGTATAAGGAATGGGTTGGGTTTTTGCCCTTTGGGAAACATAACGGGGATTATAATTATCTCAATGAATTTCTTGAGGCCGAAACTGAGCAAAACATTTTTAGTCAACAAGCCACGCTAGTCTCAATTTGTTCGTGATAGTGATTATCATTCTGAGATCTAGAAAAACAACAAGATAAATTATATTTAGTTTGTTCTTGATGTCAAGATTACAAACGGCAATGAGGATACTTCAAAAGACTCATTCAATTTGTAACAAAAGGCAATAGATGTGCAAGTAGGATGATATCATGACACTTGTTCTGATCTTGAGGTACACCAAAACTAAAAAAGAATGTTGATCTAATTGAAACTTGGGCAATTCCTTACAAGAAAGTTTATGCTTTGACCAAATGCCATTCTCTGTGTATGATCAGAATTAAACATCGGTTTGGGTACTGAATCCTTATCCTCAAGCAAGCAATTCTCAATGTCCAAGTTATATCTTGCCTTAGTTTAGGTAATTTCAAAGATTTTCTTTAATGTTAGAGATACTGGAGGACACTCTTGATGATGCTGCAAAAAGTCAAACAAAAAAGTGTACGAAAAAAATGAAATGAATCCATTTTTTGTTGCAAATAAACAGATTTATTTGGTCAATTTGCTTATGCAAACAATAAATGCCTCTATAAGACTTTGTTCCTCAAAAAGTGCTTTCTGCTGAGCAAATATATTTTCCATCTTCTTTTATTCCTTATTGACAAGAATTCAATGCAACTCTTTATCCCAGCATCATGCCAAGTAAGTCACCTTTGATCTTGAATTAGATAAAATAAATGATTTTTTACAAGTTGTCTGAATTATCAAAAGCAATATGTAAAAGAGCAAGTATTTTTTATACATCACCTGAAGAAATACAACTTAATGAGTTTTGTCAAGATCAACTCAAACCAATTGTTAACGAGTTGCAGTTCTATTTTGAATTCTTTAAGACACTATTTCAGAGGGATATAAAAGAGATGAAAGATGTTTTTGAGTCTACAGAAAGTGAACTTTGTGAACTAGAGAAGCAAAATGATTTTTTTGTAAAGATAACTTTTGGATGTATATCTCAAGCATGAAGTAAATTAAGTGTGTTGTTAAATCATGAATGTGTAGACAATTCACTCCATGCTAAAATTGAACAACTTAAAAAGAAATCCATCGAGATTCAAGAGGGTTTGCAAGCAAGAATAAAAATTCTGAAAATTATGTTCCAATGGTCGTAAAAAATGCAAAGTGTTGATTTTGAATTATAAGTAACAACAATGAAAAGAAAAAACATAAATGGATTCAAATTTAAAGAATAAACACACAAATCCTCTTGATTATTTTGTGATTTCAAATAAATGGAAAAACTGAAGATGAGAAGTGTCTTTGGATTTTTCGGTACAATCTTTGATATAATGATGTGACAAATGTAAAATTAGAATATCAAAGCTTTTCAATTCAATCAAAAAGACACGATCTCAAACTCAAACGGAAATAGACGAATTAATTATCATGTCTCTGAGAAAACGTATGCATATGGTGTTATTCGTGCTGAGAATCAGAATCTTTTGTTTACCATATCTGAGTTAAAAATTAGACTGGCAAAATGTTGAAAAGGTTAGTTGTAAATTACTAAGTTTGACAGACAAAATAATTCTTAACCCCTCTTTGTGTTACACCATCACAAAAACGTTATCAAAAGTAATTGGAATGTACAAAAATCAAAGAAAACCATGTCGTTTTTCAAAACAGTCACTCGTTTACAGACTACACCTGCCAACAAAGAGGGATAAATTCAAACAAAATTGGTAATAGAACCTGGGAATGTACAAGGTTGTCAACAAATCATGAAACCACAAACAAGAGGCTAAGCATTGTTTTATCTTTTTACAGGTATGAATGATGAATCTAGTGTTGTAGGACCAAGAATAGAGATTTCACATGTCAAGAATAGTGTCTTAGATAACTCTAAGAAGCCAACAAAGAAAGTAGTAGTTTATGTTAGGAAAAATAAGCAAACAGATAATACATCTGAAAATTTATCTCAAACGAAGAGAATGTAATTGATGTTGATGTTGCAAACGCTTTTAAAGAGAAAATTGGTCTAATCGTGTTTCTTGTATGAATATGTGCTTATTCCATGGCCATGCTAAACAGTTTTGCAAATTTAAATTGATGGTGCATGAGAATGTTCGTAGATAGACCTTATCCACTAAATCTAGAATACCAAAATCTTATGATACTACTTATGTAGTTCACAAGACTAGGTTTTCTAAGGAGTCGACACTATCTAAGTCTTTAGATACTACTTATGTAGTCTCCAAACCTAAGATTGATGTCGAAAGTACCTCAAAAGCTAACGATAAGGTTTCTAGTACAAAGAAAAGAAATTTACGAGATAAATCTTTAAGCACATACATGAAGAACAAGATTCGAACTAGTCGAATTTGGCAAAAATGGTTTGAATCAAAACCAAATGTTGTTTGGTCTCCTGTTAACACAAAACCGAATGGACAGAATAGTAGTTCATCTGAAAAACAATCGATCTCTGTTAAGAAATGGGTAGTCAAATTGCCCACTTGTCTATGTGGTGTTTCTTCTTGTGTTACATGTAGTACAGATCATTCTGTGGATTGTTGATAGTGGTTGTTCAAAGAATATGAGGGTGGATCGATCATGTTGAAAAATTTCATGAAAATCAAATTAGGAAACCGTTCGTTTGGAAATGGTTAATTTTGCAGCAATCAAAGGCTATGGTGATCTTACTGATAAATGACAAATATCTCTATTTATCATGTATATTATGTGAGGTCTTGGACATAATCTCTTATAGCGTTCGGACAATTTTGTAATGGCGATTAGAAGTGGCTTTTATTCTAAGACATGTTATGTGCGTATCATAGATGGACATTGATTTGCTGAAAGGTGGGTCGCGAATCATTTTATATTCTATCTCCATTTCGAACATGCTGTTGCTTCTTCACACGTTTGTCTATTGTCTAAGCAACTTCGACAAAGTCATGGTTATGGCAACCGCAAACTTCTCACTCTTTTTGGTACCATAAATGATCTTACTAGACTTGACTTGGTTGACGGTCTACCAAAGTTCAAATATGGAAAGGATCACCTTTGTTCTGCTTGTGAAAGGGGAAAAAGCAAGAAATCTTCTCATCCACCTAAATTGGTTCCAAGCGATCTCTCCAAATTGGAATTATTTCATATGGATTTATACGGTCCAATGAGGGTAGCTTCGATCAATGGAAAGAAGTATATTTTTGTAATAGTGGACAATTTTTCTAGATATACGTGGTTTATTTTCTTCGCTCGAAAGATGAAACTCCAGAGATCATCAAGAAATTCATTACTCAAGCTCAATTGAATTACAAAGCCAAAGTTTGTAAGATTCGTACTGATAATGGTACTGAATTCAAAAACGCAACTTTTAAAGCTCATTATGAAAAGTTAGGCATCATGAAACAATTTTCAATTGCTCGAACACCTCAGCAAAATGGAGTAGTTAAAAGACGTAATCGTACTCTTGTTGAGGCTGCTCGCACAATGCTTATCTTTTCTAAGTTACCTGAATTTCTTTGGGCTGAAGCAGTGGCTACAACTTGTTTTACTCAAAATCGGTCAATCATCTATACACGGTACAACAAAACACCTTATGAGCTATTACGCGGTCAAAAACCGAACAATAAACCATTTTCAATGGTTTTTGCTCATTGTGTTATCTAACAAATGACCGTGATGATCTTGGAAAAATGAAACCAAAAGCAGACATTGGGGTGTTTATTGGTTATTCGAAAACATCAACAGGTTTTCGAATTTATAACCGACGAACCAAAATGATTTAACTATCATAATTCATCAACAAATTCAATGTCTGCTTTTGAACATGACTGTTTATAACCCGAACTTCAACGAATTTAACTATCGAATTCTAAACAGTCATAATTCGAAAACATCAACAGGTGTTTATTGCTTCTGAACATGACTGTTTAGAACCCGAACTTCAACGATTTAACTATCATAATTCATCAACAAATTCAATGAATACTCCATCCAAAGAAGATTTGGATAATTTGTTCAGTCTGATGTTTGAAGACTATTTTGAGAAAGCATCTTCTGATACAACCATCAATTCCGCTGCACAACCAAATCAAGTCCATGAAGAATCATCTTCTACATCTTCAATCTTTGTTGACACACATGAGGCTCCTCCTGTTGTCACTACATCTGACGAACAAACCTCTCCAATCTCTTTGACAGAGTCGGATGAATTCAATCAAGAAGATTCTGTTGCATTTGATGGTAATACACAGTTTGTTCCATATAATCCTCCAAGTAATGAGGAAATTGAGTCATCTTCAACGGCTCAAGAACCATCAAATGTGCAGAATTTCCATCAAGTACAACCCTCAACTCATATTTGGACAAAAGATCATCCTCTAGACCAAGTTATTGGTGACCCATCCAAACCGGTCATGACTCGTCAATGGTTACAAATAGATTCTGAAGTATGCATGTATGCATTAACCGTTAGTACTATTGCACCAAAGAATATCAAAGAAGCAATGGCAGACCACAGTTGGATTGAGTCGATGCAAGATGAGTTGAATCAATTTGAGAGACTTCAAGTTTAGGAACTCATTCCACGACCAGAAGGAAAGAATATTATTGCTCTCAAATGGCTTTGGAAGAATAAGTGTGATGCTAAAAATATTGTGGTTTGGAATAAAACTCGTCTTATGGCTAAAGGATATAAGCAGGAAGAAGGCATTGATTTTGAAGAGTCATTTGCTCTTGTTGCTCGTCTTGAGGCTGTTCGGATGTTTATTGCTTATGCTGCTCATAAGAATATCACTATCTTTCAAATGGATGTCAAAACGGCTTTTCTCAATGGTCCTTTGAAAGAAGAAGTCTATGTCAGCCAACCTGAAGGGTTTATTGATCCAGAATTTCCAGATCATGTCTACAGGTTGAAAAAAGCTCTATACGGTCTTAAGCAAGCACCTCGTGCATGGTATGACAAATTGTCTTCTTTCCTAATTGAACATGGGTTCACTAAAGGTATAATTGACCCAACTTTGTTTACACGACGTCACGGGGAAGACATATTACTTGTACAAGTATATGTTGACGACATTATTTTTGGTTCAACAAATCCAGATTTTTCAAAACGTTTTGCAAACTTAATGAAAAATAATTTTGAAATGTCAATGATGGGTGAACTAAAGTTCTTTCTTGGACTTCAAGTTCATCAATCTCCCCGTGGCATATTCATAAGTCAGTCACAATATGCAATAGAGTTGCTAAAGAAACATGGTCTAGATGAATGTGTTTCCATGAGTACACCTATGGCAACTGAGAGGCTGGATGCTGATTTACAAGGCACTCCTACTGATCAAACGACTTATCGTCGTATGATAGGAGGGCTTATGTACCTAACAGCCAGTCGACCAGACATTGCTTTTGCTACTTTTGTATGTGCTCGATATCAAGCACGTCCTACGGTCAAACACCTCAAAGAGGTTAAACGGATCTTTCGGTACCTGAGACAGTCCTATAACATGGGCCTATGGTATCCGAAGGATTCCGGATTTGAACTAATTGCCTATTCAGATGCGGACCATGCAGGATGTAAAGATGATTGTAAGAGTACATCAGGAGGATTGCAATTTCTAGGTGGAAAGCTCGTGAGTTGGAGTTCAAAGAAACAAGATTGTACTGCGATGTCAACTGCTGAAGCTGAATATGTTTCCTTGTCTGCATGATGTAAAAAACTATTAATAACTAAAAAGCAAATAATGTACGTATTAGATATAGAAGATGGAAGTAAAAAAAAAATAAAACATGTTCAAAAAAGAGTAAAAGAAAACACATCCCACATAGAAAAAGAGAGAAGAAAGAAAGAAAAATAAAAAGCCTATAAAACAAAGTATAATGATTCGTCAGTAGTATACACTTAAAATACACAAGTAAGAATCAATAATAAAAAGATTCCGGAAGAGATATTCCCGGGTCGTATGTCCCAACGAGGCTGCAATTGAAAATTATCCTGGTTTGAAGAGAAATTGACTGATGGAGAATATATGATATGAACACTGATATAATTACAACTAAAATTAATTAAATAAAACCTAATTTAATCTACGGGAAAACAAGCAAAGGAAATGGGGATCTTAAAAAACTACGGGAAACAAAATTAGGTATAAGGAAATCCTAAAATTAAATTTATACTAAAATAC
>BQNB010187651.1:0-12021 GCA_026074375.1 Tanacetum coccineum
TGTAGAACAAGTGAAGATCAAGATTAACAAACCATTAGACCCAAATTTTTTTTGAGCCGTGGGTATTTTTCCACAAAATAAGCTACAAATTTTGATTTATATCCACACAAATCAAACACGAATCCACCCTTGAAGCTCTGATGCCAATTGTAGGATCCCTTAACACATCACTTCATATATTTAACCACGAAATCAAAACTAGAAATGAGAAAGAGAGTGAGTTGAACTTTTAGAGAGAGAAAGAGGAGAGAGAATTGAGAGAGAAAAGAGAAAAGATATTTTAGATAATGAACAACTTCCTTTTTCTAAAGAAGAAAAAGCATATATACCCCATCTCGTTAAATGACGCGCGAGATATTTAACTAGGACCCGGGCTTGGGTTTTGCTTGGGATTAAACCCGAAACATATACAATATTAGATTCACTATCGAGCCCGATTCCCGATAATATCCTATTACAACATTAACTAATTAAAGACCGAAGCTCCATCGTAGAGTGATCGAACTTCCTTGTTTGACTCAATAAATTAAGGCTAACACTAGGTACGCCTCTGACTAAGTCCTTTCTTGCAAGGTCATTGATGGTACCGAAGTTCAAGTGGTTTAAACGACGATGCCATAACCAAGATTTGTTCTTGGAGGCCTTAGACAATAGGCAAATAAGAGAGGACTTCATCATGTCTTCAACCGAGATAGTGTACAAATTAGAACCGCAAGAACCTTTAATTAATTCAATACCATCCGTATCTCGAACATAACATAAATGTTTCCTGAATGCAACTTCCAGATTAGAGTCGCAAAATTATCTGACAGAGAACAGATTATGTCCTAGTCCTTCCACATAGTATACCCTGGAGATTATACTATCACCAATCACATAATCTCCATAACCCATAATAGCACTAAAGTGGTCATTCCCGAATCTAACTATCCCGATGAACTTTTTCACGAATTTCCTGAGCCATGAGCGATCCCCTGTCATATGTTTTGAATAGCCTGAGTCCAAATACCAAAGGACGATATGTACGACATGCATTTGAAAACAGGCAAAGATAGAGAGTTTGGAAACTTGGATCCCCAATTTTGGTTGGGTTTCTGTTGGTTAGCACAATTAATGGTCTGATTCTCGTTTTGCTTAGCAGGTGCTACTTTAGGTTTTGTGAGCCTAGTTAAAGGGCACTGTTCTCCTAAAGTGAATATTTTGCCCGTGGGTCTCCATTGATGACCAACACTGGTAAGCACTTTGCCTGTGGGTTTCCATACTTGCCTAACTTGCTTAAGTTTCCAAACTTGCTTAACTTTGCGCACAACATTATAAATATTATGAATAAAGGGTGATGCCTTAACAGATTGCAAATAATCAACCACACACACATCATGATTTGCATAAATTAAACATTTGTTACATGTTTGGCAAGCAGAATCAGAATTCGAATTAATTACAGTACTCTTAGAGCTACTACTAGAATCAACACGGTCCGTGGTTCTTAAGTTAGACTTATTTATCCTAGCGTGTTCTTCTACTTTCTTCTTGTTGACACCTTTAGCTGGAGAGATCCTATTTTTCTTGGTATTGCTCCTAGGCTGTGATCCGCTAGCATTGGTGCAGCAGTTTACTCCTGTAGAAGGAGGCACATGGACATTAGTCTTCTGAGTGTTTAGTTGCTCTACATGTTTGTGTGTGTTACTATTTGACATGTCACATTGTTCCTTAAAAGTAACTTGCTTTTTCCTAATTACAGGGGTAGGAGCATGCTTTTTATCTCGTTGGTTAAAGGCTTTCGGACAAGTGCCAATCGCATATTCTAAGAGTTCGTGAGAGTGTTTGGTGTAAAGGCAAGCAGATGCAAGTGATCTATCGAATGGTCTTTCAACCTTAGCTTCCTCTACTATCTCGCGAAGGGTTTCTACACTTTCTTTAAGATGTTTGAAATAATGTAGATGAACTTCCCTATTGTTCTAATTTACAGACTCCATAGTGTTGCATTTGAGATTTTCATTTTTAGTTAGCAAGGCCATTGTCTATTCTATATGCTTAGTACGCGTGATCTTAATAGAATCGTACAATTCCTTGTAATGCTGTTTAACTTTTTCATTCTCTGCCCTAAAAGCTCATTTTGTTCTTGAAGAATGGAGACTTTTTCAGTTAATTGAGTGATCTGAAAATCTAAGGTCCTAAAATCAAGATTGCGGTCTGCTTCACTATGGGTCTCTTTCAATTGAGAGATTTGTGTTCTCAATTTTTTGATGGCGTTGTCCTTTCCTTGAATGGAAGCTTTCATTTTTTTTATTACAAAGACTGAGTCAAAATCAGGAGTATCTCGAGCGGGTGGAGATGGGCTATTTCTAAAACTTTCTTTAAGGTTTTGATACTTTAATTGTAAATTTAAGTGATTAACCTCAAGATTGGAAAAACATTTTATTAATTTAGTATGATTATCATTTTGAACCTTATTTCATAATTTAGAAAGCTCTGCTTCAAGTTCTAGAAAACGTGTTTGAACAATGGTGTGGGCTTCATGCATTTCAGTAAATCTAAATACAGTAAGCTCAGAATTCGTTGCAATATAAAACACTTCTTTGGATAAGCAACCAACAATTAAATTATCATTTGTATTAAGAAGATTTTTCCGCTCAATCTCTCATGCTTCCTATTTACAACATTTTGGTCAACTTCAGCTTCTAACTCTTCAAAAATGTCTTTCATTTCTTTAATTTCTTTAGTTAAAGCCTTTTGAATTCCCTCAAAATGTTCTTTAAGTGTTTTGATAAATAGAATGACCTCCGTGGATGGCCATTCTTTGGTTTGTCAAAACCCTTTCCCTTCAGTTTAGCCCATTGGTGTAAATCTCTTTTTACAAGTTTTTTAAAATTCCGAAAAAAGTTGTAGAAGTGCAAAAATATTAATTTTCACTTGACTTTTTATTGGAAGCACACTGGGGATAAGCGTTGCAGGTGTATTTGGCGGATACACCGTCAACGCTTTGATTGGTCTTGAGGCGGTGGTCTGCTTTTTGAGAGCTTCTTCTTTCATCTTGATGAGATCTTGAGACCAAAATATTGCTCATAGGTTCAATTACTTCTGTGTGTGAGGTCGCTAAATAATTCTTCTTTCAAGTAATAGGTGGTGAAATCTTACCTTATGAGTCACACACTACAGGAGTCTTTCATTTTGTCATTCATTTTCGTCCTAGTGATTTCAGCTATCCCTAGGGTATCCTTTGTGTTGTGAACTAAAGCCGGGACATGATTGTTTTTGATAATTTCATACCCATTATATAGAGCAGGCTGAACTTGCTTTGCACGGGTGAGGCATAAAGGGTTCTTGTAGCCAATAGCTACCTTATTTTGTTCATTATAATAGGGCTTTGGTTTACACAACATGTGAACTGTTTAAAGAGACTGGTCTTGTTTGTATAATTTATCCTCGACCTTTTCTTTTAAAGCTTTCATGTCCAAAAATTCTTCAAGGTATTTGTTTTCTTTCTGTTTAAAATCCTTTTTCAAAGACGTAACTTCTTCTACCATTAATTTGTTATGGTTGATGGTAGAAGCAAGTTGCATTTTTACAGAGTGAAGTTCCTTTTTTAATTTTTCTTCCTTAATATTACGGTCAGTGATAACTATTCTTAATTGTCCATCAATCTTTTGTTCTTTTTCCGTTAATTCAAACATGGCCCGTATTTCATACAGTTTAACTTGTTCTGTTATGTTGAGTGCAACAGTTAATTAATTATCAAATAACCTGTGTTCCGTGTTGTGTCAGAGATAGATGGGCATGCGGTTCATGCATATCATTAAATATCATCATGTATGTATCATTTGGAACAGAAGATACATTACTTTGTACAACTGGCACTGTGTTTGTCTTTACATACTAATCATACAGATTAAATTATCTACTATCACTCGTATAATTAGCATGTGAATCAACAACGTAGTTTGGTTGTACATGCATCTCATGTTCTTCATGATGTTCACAAACAGCATCCTGATAGTGATCATGGTCGTGTACCTCAGATAGAATGTCCAAATCATAAGACGGGACCCATTTATCATAATCAGATTGCGGATGATAGATTGCCTTGAACATAGTTTGTGCCATGGGAGCCACATCAACATCATAATCAAAAGCATCACATTCGACTCTGAACATTTTACTTATGTAAAACTTTATTTTTAATTAAATCAACAATGTGTTTTTCTAAAATGACTCATATAGAGGTTGTTCTCTTGTCTATTGTCTTCTTGTATTATGACATCACACACAGATAATACGCAATAGCATAATTGTTTATGATAGGACTTCATGGATCCTAGTGTAATATGTGAAAGATAGGGTTTGGTAGCTATTATGACAAATGATTGAATCACTAATTGTCTTCAATCAAATTGCAGATGGAAAACAATAACAACAACAATAACTCTTTGTCACTATGCTTTGTTCTTGAGAATGACAAACTCACTGGACATAACGTTCGTGACTAGGAGAGGAACTTAAGATTGTTCTTCGACATGAACGAAAGTAATATGCCCTTGAGAATCCTATTGGTCCAACACCCGTGGCTAACTCTTAGGTAGTAGTCAGGAATGCTTATTAGAGGCATGTCAGTGACTTTCTTCTAGATGTTGGATGTATAATGCTAGCCACCATAGCACTTGAGCTCCAAGTCAATTACAGGGACGTTCGAGCATTTGATATAATCAATTAATTGAGGATTACCTTCCAAACACAAGCTCGTACCAAAAGGTTTATTGCTATTTTCAACTTGCATAACTGCAAAATGGCAAAAGGTTAGCCTTTGAGTACGCATGTAATCACAATGATTAGGCACATAAGTCGACTTGAAAGGCTAGGTCACGCGATTTCACCCGAGCTTGTTATAGTTTCCATCTTAAATTCATTAAGCAATGAGTATCAGCAGTTTATGCTTAATTACAACATGAACAATGTTAAGGGTGGGACCTTTGCACAAGATGCTCAAAACTGCTAAAAGAGGCATTGAGCAAAAAATGAAATATGTGCTACTGGTAGCAAATGGGAATTATGACAAGAACTGAGGTAAGTGGAAGAAGAGAGGAGGCACGGGGAAGAAGAATGATTCTTCCAAGAAAGTATTCAAGGGATACAAACCCAATAATGGGTATCCCTACTACAAGTGCAGAAAACATGGGCAATGGGTGAGAACTTGTCCAAATGGTCCAGCCAAAAAGGAAAAGGAGAATACTACTAAGACCTTAGGTTACTACTTAACTAATATTGTTGTCTCTTACTTCGTTACTTATGTAACAAGGACCTGACTTGTTGAAATATACAACATATATGAAGTGAAGAGGAACGTTGGACAGAAGCTGCGGCTGCAGCTGATGAAGAATGATGAGGAAGTTTGCAGAAGATGATTGTTGAACTAGTGCATCTATTTTGGATTTAGGATTTTAACAATAAACTTAAAATTTTTGTCTTTACTTTTAAAATAATTATTGCCCGTTTAGGGCTTGTATTAAATATTTTCCTCATTTAATGTTTAAGCTTTGTTAGATATTAGAAAAAAAACTCGGTTACCCCATGTATTTTACCTTTTATTGTTGCTCGTAGTTAAGTAGTTAATGTATAACATTCGGTAATGGGTCGGGTATTAAACCCAACGTGTAAGCCTACGGCCTTATGGCCGGTTTTGGTTGTCACTATATAAGCCTCTTCCATGCCATAGAAGATGTGGGTTAATCATTTACATAATACAAGTTCATTTTCTCTTACTAGAAAGTTCTCTCTCACTTTCTCTCTCTAGAACTTGGCTAATCCACTAGTCATTCGAATGTGTTATGATTTCCAATACCCTACAATTGGTATCAGAGCACATGGGATGATTAGCTAGATTGTGTGTACATTTTCTTAGTTAATTTTGATCAAAAGTTTGGTTTTTGAAGGTTTATAGTCTTGTTCTTGGTTTTCTTTGATCTTGACATTTGTGATGTTAAAGTTTATGTTTTTATAATTGCTATAGCCTTCTAGTACCAAGTTGTGCAAAAGAAACCAGGCAAAAACGTTCAAAAGGGTGATTTTTAGGTGTTTTTAGGTGAAAAACCAAAATTTTCATTCTAGCGAGTTAGGTTAATGTTCAAAGATCTTCATAGCAAGTTAGGTTACTGTACTAGCGAGTTGTCAGCATAGTACACTGTGTGTCAGAAAGTACTGTGTCAGCGAGTTGTCGTCTTGTGCAGGTAGCGAGTTAGGCAACGAGTTAACCCTTCTTGCAGGTAGCGAGTTAAAGACTAGCGAGTTGGATACTAGCGAGTTGAAGACTAGCGAGTACAGGTTTTTTGAAGATCTTTATACTAGCGAGTTATGAACAGGAACTATGTCAGTTTAATTTCTTGCTAGTGAGTTGTCAACTCTCTTCCAGCGAGTTAAATATAGCGAGTTATAGGTTAATTGAAAACAATTTTTCTAGCGACTTGTGAACAGGAACTCTGTCCATTTAATTTCTTACTAGTGAGTTGTCAAGTCTCTTCCAGCGAGTTATAGGGCAGCGAGTTGTGGATTTTTGGACATTTGGACTAAATTTCAACCTGTAATCCTAACAAACTTGAACAACAATTAACCATTTCATACAATCAATCACCACTTTTAACATACAATCACTAATCATTGTTCGATCAACTTAATCATTTCACAATCAATTACGATGGCTAATCTTTCAAAAAACATCCAATGTGTCGGTTCTGATACCCGACCACCTATGCTTGATAGGACTGACTTTGCATCATGGCAACAACGCATTCGTCTATATTGTCGAGGTAAAGAGAATGGTGTGAATATCCTAAAGTCGATTGATGAAGGACCATTTCAGATGGGAACTTTTCAGGAAACACTTGCTGGAGGTACTGAAGGTGCCTTACATCTAGGTCCAGAACGACCTCGAGTCTATTCTGAACTCTCACCTAAAGATAAGGAAAGGTTCAACGCTAACATTCGGGCATCAAACATCCTACTTCAAGGGTTACCAAAAAACATCTACACTCTCATCAATTATTACACTGATGCAAAGGACATATGGGACAATGTGAAGATGCTCCTGGAAGGTTCGGAATTAACCAAAGAAGACCAGGAATCACAACTGTATGATGACTTTGAACACTTCCGTCAGAACAAAGGAGAAACCATTCACGACTACTATGTCCGGTTTGCCAAACTCATCAATGACATGCGGAACATCAAGATGACCATGTCCAGAATGCAGTTGAACTCAAAGTTTGTGAACAACATGTTGCCTGAATGGGGTAGATTTATAACAGCAGTGAAACTGAATAAAGGATTGAGGGAATCCAACTATGATCAGTTGTATGCTTATCTAAAGCAACACGAGGCACATGCCAATGAGAACAAAATGATGTTGGATCGATTCACTCAACACACTATGGATCCTCTTGCTTTGATGTCCAATGTCTCACACCAATAGTACTATTCACAATCATCTACAACTCCACCATCCACATATGTTCCACGACACTTTGCTGACAACACTCAACATGATTCGGGACACTCTCCATCAGACAACTTAATTGAGAATTTAACCAACACACTTGCCCTACTCACCTAATCATACAAAACGTACCTTCCTCAAACAAACAATCAACTCAGAACTTCATCTAACCCAAGGAATCAAGCCACAGTTCAAGACGGCAGGGTTGTTGTTCAGAATGTTTAGGGTCGACAGAATAGAGGACAAGGGAACAATGCACGGGGTGCAGGTGCAACTGGTTATGGGGGAGCACAGAACAGAGTTGGGAATGCTAATCCAGGTCAAGCAAGGCAGGTTAAGTGCTACAACTGCAATGGTATAGGCCACATAGCAAGGAACTGCACTCAACCCAAGCATTCATAGAACTCTGAATACTTCAAAGACAAGATGTTGCTGATGCAAGCTCAGGAGAACGGGGTGGCATTGGATGAAGAGCAGTTATTGTTTATTGCAGGTGGACAAGACAATGCTATTGATGAAGACGTGGATGAGTAACCTGTTCAAGACTTAGCACTCAATGTGGATAATGTGTTTCAAGCTGATGACTGTAATGCTTTTGATTCTAATGTTGATGAGGCTCCCACGGTACATACTATGTTCATAGCTAATCTATCATCCGCAGATCCTGTTTATGATGAAGCTGGTCCGTCTTATGATTCAGACATTCTATCTGAGGTACACGACCATGATCACTATCAGGATGTTGTTTGTGAACATCATGAAGAACACGAGATGCATGACGATGTACAACCAAACTACGTTGTTGATTCACATGCTAATTATACGAGTGATAGTAATATGATTCCGTATGATCAGTATGTAAAGGACAACGCAGTGCCAGTTGTACAAAGTAATGTATCTTCTGTTCTAAATGATGCATACATGATGATATTTAATGATATGCATGAACCGCATGCCCAATCTGCCTCTGACACAACACGGAATACAGTAGTTGATAATTCATTAACTGCTAAACTTGCAACATATAAGGAACAAGTTAAACTGTATGAAAGACGGGCCAGGTTTGAATTAACGGAAAGAGAACAAAAGATTGATGAACAATTAAGAATAGTTATCACTGACCGTAATATTAAGGAAGAAAATTTGAAAAAGGAACTTCATTCTGTAAAAATGCAACTTGCTTCTACCATCAACCATAACAAGTCAATGGTAGAAGAAGTTACGTCTTTGAAAAAGGATTTTAAACAGAAAGAAAACAAATACCTTGAAGAAGTTTTGGACATGAAAGCTTTAAAAGAAAAGGTCGAGGATATATTATACAAACAAGACCAGTCTCTTCAAATAGTTCACATGTTGTGTAAACCAAAGCCCTATTATAATGAATAGAATAAGGTAGCTATTGGCTACAAGAACCCTTTATGCCTCACCCGTGCAAATCAAGTTCAGCCTGCTCTATATAATGGTTATGAAATTATCAAAAACAATCATGTCCCAGCTTTAGTGCACAACACAGAGGATACCCTAGAGATAGCTGAAATCACTAGGAGGAAAATGAATGACAAAATGAAAGACCCTGAGTATGTGACTTATAAGGTTAAGATTGCACCACCTGATTACTTAAAAGAGAATTATTTAGCGATATTCACACCACAGAAGCAATTGACCCCTGAGCAAATATTTTGGTCTCAAGATCTCATCAAAATGAAAGAAGAAGCTCTCAAAAAGCAGACCACCGCCTCAAGACCAATCAAAGCGTTGACGGTGTATCTGCCAAATACACCTGCAACGCTTGTCCCTAGGGTGCTTCCAACAAAGAGTCAAGTAAAAATTAATATTTTTACACTCATACAACTCTTTTCGGAATTTGAAAAAACCTATAAAAAGAGAATTACCCTAACGGGGCTCACTGAAGGGGAAAGGGGTTTTGAATAAACCAAGGAATGTTATCTCACCGGGATCATTCCATTTTTCAAAACACTTAAAGAACATTTTGAGGGAATTCAAAAGGCTTTAACTAAAGAGATTAAAGAAATGAAAGACATTTTTTGAAGAGTTGGAAGCTAAAGTTGACCAAAATGTTGTAAATAGGAAGCATGATGAGATTAAGCGGAAAAATCTTCTTATTGCAAATGATAATTTAATTGATGATTGCTTGTCCAAAGAAGTGTTTTATATTGCAACGAATTATGAGCTTACTGTATCTAGATTTACTGAAATGCATGAAGCCCACACCATTATTCAAACACGTTGTCTGGAACTTGAAGCAGAGCTTTCTAAATTACGAGATAAGGTTAAAAAAGATGATCATACTGAATTAGTAACAAGTTTTTCCAATCTTGAGGTTAATTACTTAAACTTACAGTTAAAGTATCAAAACCTTAAAGAAAGTTTTAGAAACAACCCATCTCCACCCGCTTGAGATACTCCTGATTTTGACTCAGTCTTTGTAATCGAAAAAATGAAATCTTTCATTCAAGGAAAGGACAACGCCATCAAAAAATTAAGAATGCAAATCTCTCAATTGAAAGAGACTCGTAGTGAAGCAGACCGTACTCTTGATTTCAAGGCTTTAGATTTTCAGATCATCCAATTAACTGAAAAAGTTACCACCCTTCAAGAACAAAATGAGATTTTTAGGGCAGAAAATGCAAAAGTTAAGCAGCATTACAAGGAATTGTATGATTCTATTAAGATCACGCGTGCTAAGCATATAGAACAGACTACTACCTTAACCACTGAAAATGAGAATCTGAACGCCTAAATACATGAAAATCTGAAATGCAACACTATAGATTTTGTTAAACCAAGAGTTCTTGCGCCCGGTAGGTATGCTATAGATGTTGAACTGATTCCCCCAACATTAGGAACAATAGGGAAGTTCATCTACATTATCTCAAACATCTTAAGGAAAGTGTAGAAACCCTTCACGAGATAGTAGAGGAAGCTAAGTTTGAAAGACCATTAAATAGATCACTTACATCTGCTTCCCTTTATACTAAACACTCTTAGGAACTATTAGAATATGCGATTGGCACTTGTCCGAAAGACTTCAATCAAAAAGATAAAAAGCATGCATATACCCCTTTTAATAAGAAAAAGAAAGTTACTTTTGAGGATCAATGTGTAAAGTCGAATAATAACACACACAAACATGTAGAGCAACAAAACATTCAGAAGACTAATGTCCTTGTGCTTCCTCCTACAGGAGTAAACAGTTGCACTAATGTTAGCGGATCACAGCCTAGGAGTAATACCAAGAAAAATAGGATCTCGCCGGCTAAAAGTGTCAACAAGAAAAAAGTAGAAGAACATACTAGGACCAATAAGTCTAGTTTGAAAACCACAAATCGTGTTGATTCTAGTATTAGCTCTAAGCGTACTGTAATTAATTCAAATTCTCTTTTTATTTGCCAAACATTTAACAAATGCTTAATTTCTGCAAATCATGATATGTGTGTGGTTGATTATTTGCACTCTATGAATGCATCCCCCTCTATTCATAATGTTGTGCGCAAAGTTAAGCAAGTTTGGAAACCTAAGTAAGTTAGGCAAGTGTGGAAAGCTACAGGAAATGTGCTTACTAGTGTTGGTCATCAATGGAGACCCACGAGAAGAATATTCACTTTAGGAAAACAGTGCCCTTTAACTAGGCTCACTAAACCCAAAGTAGTATCTGCTAACCAAACTGAGAATTAGGCCATTACTTATGCTAACCAACAGGAACCCAACCAAAATTGGGGTTCTGACTTTCCAAACTCTCCATCTTCGTCTGTTTTCAAATACAGGTCGTACAGATCATCCTTTAGTATTTGGACTCAGGCTGTTCAAAACATATGACGGGGGATCGCTCACGGCTCAGGGATTTTGTGAATAAGTTCATCGGGACAGTTAGATTCGGGAATGACCATTTTGGTGCTATCATGGGTTATGAAGATTACGTGATTGGTGATAGTGTGATTTCCAGGGTATACTATGTGGAAAGACTGGGACACAATCTGTTTTTTGTCGAACAATTTTGTGACTCTGATTTAGAAGTTGCATTCAGGAAGCATTCTTGCTATGTTCAAGATACGGATGGTGTTGATATAATTAAAGGCTCTCGTGGTTCTAATTTGTACACTATCTTGGTTGAAGACATGATGAAGTCCCCTCTAATTTGCTTACTATCCAAAGCCTCCAAGAACAAATCATGGCTGTGGCATCGTCATTTGAACCACTTGAACTTCGGTACCATCAATGACCTTGCAAGAAAGGACTTAGTCAGAGGTTTACCTAGATTGAAGTTTGAGAAAGATCATCTTTGCTTCGCATGTCAACTAGGAAAGAGCAAAAAGCATACCCACAAACCCAAAATTGAAAACACCAACTTGGAAGTTCTTAATACCCTTCATATGGATCTATGTAGACCGATGCGAGTGCAAACAATTAATGGGAAGAAATACATCTTAGTCATCGTTGATGACTACTCTCGGTTTACTTGGGTTAAGTTTTTGAGATCGAAAGATGAAACCCCTGAGGTCGTCATCAAATTTCTAAAG
>BQNB010187652.1:0-12021 GCA_026074375.1 Tanacetum coccineum
AGTCATAATTCATTTTACAAAAGAAAACACTTTCTCTCTCTAGACATTCTCTCTCTAGTGTTTCTCTCTCTAAAAACTAGCCCGATCCAAGAATCGAACCCGTGTTATGATATAGGATATACCACACCATCTAATATCAACTCCATCTTCCATCTCACTACTTTCTCTTACTAAATGGCTATCATGTGGTTTGACTCACCAAGACCACCGGATCATAGTTTTCGTGAATCTTTCAATACCAATTAGTAAGAGAACCAATTAGTAAGCTGAATCACTTAGAGCTTTGGCAATCCTTTTGGGTTTTTCCTAGGATAGGAAATAAGCAAACAGACAAGTATGAAGGTCTTCATGAGTTTTCCCTTCATAAATAGCACTAATAAACCATTGTTCATTTGTAGTCTTTGTCATTTTCCTTGTCTGTACACCAGACTGCACATCACCAATCACATGATCAAGTGAATGATCTTTATGGATTCTTGTATTTAGAGTAGAAGGAACTGGATATGTGGTAGTAATTTTGCTCATATCCACTTCTGTTTCATCACCAAAGAAATCAACATGTGTGGCTTCAAGTGGAACATGATCAGTATTAGTATTTGAACTGACAGTATTAATACTTGGCCCAATAGTATTTACATCTTGAGAACTATTTTTAGGCCTCTCTTGATCATCAATTCCACTTTCTTTACTTACACCTTCATAACCCTTCTTTCCAGCATTACTAGAAGGTTATGGTTCATCATTGCTAAAATTCTTTAAAGAAGAATCAAATAGTGAACCATCTTTCCATAGTGGCATCAAAATGTAGTCTTGGCTAGATCCTGTCTCCTTGCTTCGACTTGCACCAATACTTCTTCTGTACCTGTAAATCATTAGAGGTTTGTACCTGCAACAAGATGGCAACATACTTTCATTGATTTTTGTAGAACATCAAAGCAAACAGTCATTTGGATCATCACCTGGACAATATAGGCTTATCCTCTAAGAACCTAATATGCAAACTTTTTCTATCTTTCTGGTTCTTATTGTTGTATACCCTAAGCCTAAACTATTAATGGTGTATCGCAACAATGAATCCTTCATCTGAACTTTCCATCAAACTTACCTAATATAATCTAAGGTAGTATAGATGGTAACATGACAACCCAAATGGTCATCATGGGAGCTTAAGAGCAAGTGTTCTACATCAAAATAGTTCTTAAGGGCCTTGTTATGAGGCTTAAACTACTATAATTCCCCATATTCTGCACATAGAAGCAGTATTAACTGCTTAGCCCAAAATGTAGTAAGTAATTAGGGTCACTTAACATGGTTCTTGCACGCCTAAATTTAGTGTCCGAATTTTCGCCTTTCACAAACACCTTTTGCTGAGGAGTTCTAGCTATACTAAATTCCCTCTTAATGTCTTTCTTTTTACAAAAATCACTCATAACTCTATTTTGTACTTTGCTTTCATTGTCATAATCTGATTATCTTGACTTCTTATAAAACTAGATTTCTATCTTCACATATAAAGCTCTTAAGTTGCCACTAGTCTCACCTTTAGATTGTAAAAAGTAAAACCAAGTCATCTGCTATTAATTCATCAGTTGACAACTAGACAATATTTCTTATTCAATTAAGCTGCTCACAAAAGTTGGACAAACAAGTTAATGTGCATCTGAATAAAGGCTGGAGTAATGATTCTGATTTTGGACTTACTGGAGGCTTTGTGTGCTTCTCCTTAAGGCAAAGCAACACAAGTTTGGTCATTTTTTTAACCTGTTTTATAGGTAAACCTCTCACATAGTATTTCTCCTTAAACAAGTTTCTTAATGGTCTTTAAAATTGATGATGACCTGCCTACTATGCCATACATTGATTCATCAAGTGTGGCCTTTGCAACAAGACAAGTTAAAATCTCTTTAGGAACAATATTTCTTCATATCAAATTGTACATATTGTTCTTTATAGGGAACTTTAGTAAAAACTGACTTTCATCAGCTAATTAAAAGTCGGGAGACAGAACAATTCATCCAGTGTTAGTAAAAGAACACTCTTCTTTTTATCACACATCTTGTTGAAACACTAAAAATTGTTAAACTGTAATCTCCTTGACTAGTAAAACATCCTTAAAATCAAGCTTACCAATTTTAAGAGTTCCTTTACCAGTAATTTTTCCTCCTTTTGCTCCTCCCCAAAGGTAACATATCCTCTATCAAATTCCTTGAAGTTTGAGAGATAGGACATCTTCCCTATCATGTGCCTTGAGCATCCACTGTCAACATATCCTTGATCTTCTTGTTGTGGATGACCCTGCACATAAGAATAAGGAAATTAGTTTCCTTTGGGGACCCAAGCCATCACTGACTTGGATCTGCCTAGTGCATCAACATAATTATGTTTCTTCAAAGTAATCGACTGCAGATATTTATGTTTTGGTAGGTCTCAACCTTACATGCGAGGCCTTAACAACATCTAAAACCTGATTGGCCTAACAGCATTAACTACTGATTGAATTTGGCCTAGCAGTATTATCTGCTCTTTGGCCTAGCCTCTTATACAAGTTTTCTTTGCAGTATTACTTTTGACTTAAAATTTTGTTTGTTGATGATGTTCTTATGTTGATAGGCGAGCACTCTTTACTATTTGATTGTGATGATTTAGAAAAATATGGACATTGGTATCTTGCACTTATAAACTGTAGTTTTAGGATGAGTTTGTATTTAACAGGGGCCTAGCGTATTAAGTGATCTTAGGGCCGGTTTTCATTATAACTGTCTTGGAAACTATGTTCCTGGTGAGCACTAGGGTGAGCCTTTTTAGTAGAATAATTGTAATTTTTCTTGTATGAATTTATTCCCAGACACCACCCTTTCTTTGATGTAATTGCAGTTCAAGCCTGTACCATTTGGTTCAAAAATGCCTAGACCTCAAAACAAGCTTTATTATACTTACAAGTCATTCTAGTGTGGACTTCTGATTACTACTATGTTTTTTGTATTTCCCCAGGACTTGTGACTGTACATCTCAACATACTTAACTGGTTTCCTAACTGGTTTTTCTTGTTGTTTAGCTCTAACAAATTCTATCTTAGCAACAGTAGGAAAAATAGTTTTCTTCTCTAACTTATCATCTGACACCAACTTCTCAACCATTGGGGCATCAGGAGATTCCCTAACCTCATTAGAAGTATCTTCACTGACATTCTTCAAACTCAGGCTGTTGGAACTCCTCTAGACCAGAGTTGGACAAATCAAGGTTTGGGGGGAAAAATAATCACCTAGGGAGGAGGTTGGGGAAAACGACAATAGCTTGCAAGCCCCAGCACCTTCTACTTTATCAGGTATCTGACTTCTTATTAATTTTGTCTAGACCTCTTAGAAGCATTATCAAAATTTCAATTTAAGATTGTTTGCTTTCTTTTTCTTGCTTAAGCTTTTCTAACCTTCCCAATTTTAAGCATACTAATTTAAGTCTTTATATGAGATATCTCTTTTCTAAGGACAGCAAGTTGCTCATAAAAAATAACCTCATTCTTTTTTAAAAGACAAGTTGCTCTTCTACAGATGCTAACCCTCTTTTATAAGTAGCTAAATTGAACTCAAATTTGTTAAACTCTATTCTTAAATCATCAAGTTGAGTTTTAAGAGTTTCAAAGCTTTTTAGACAGGTTTTTGAACAAGTTTTGTCATTATGTACCTCAGAGTCTGAAAAAGTATAAGAGCCATGTTTGTGGGGACTTCATCATATGCATTTTGCTCAGTCAATAAACCAGGCTCCATCAATAGCCAACATGGCTTTGGAAGAAGTTTCTTACACATTTACAGTCTTTCTAGAGCTGTCTTGATTCCTATTCATGCTATCTTGGTTCTTAGTTCCTCTGCATTCCCTTGCAAAGTGTCCTATCTTATGACAGTTGAAACACTCCACCTTTGACTTGTCATATCCAGCTGTGTCACTCCTATTGATAGTGATCTTTCTACTAGTTTTCTAGAAAAACCTTCTTGTCCTCATGCTCAGCAATGCTAACTGCCATTTCAAACTCCATCTTTCTCCTGTCATCTTATGGAATTTGTTCAAGGGTCCTCATATACAAGTTTAAGACCGTTTTGGTTGAAAAGAAACAAAAGGTGAAAAAAACCATTGGCAAAAATTGCATTAAACAATGTCTTCACTTAAGTTGCAGTTACTTGACTTGAGTACTAGCAGTTCTAATTGAGTGCTAGCGGGCTAACTGAGTGCTTGCAGTACTACTCCATAGCAGTATTAAATTCATAGTACTGCTAGGGGGATGACTCAAATCCATATTCTGAGAACGTGGAGCTTTGTGTGCGTTGAGTTCCTTTAACCGCTTGTTCAACAATCTTAAAATTATTGTAGAGATCATCAAAGCTCATTGTGTCTAGATCAGGTTTATTCCTCCAGACCACAACATGAGTATTCCATTCTAGAGTTTGATTTTTCAAATTTAAATTGAGATCTTCTTGTGAAATATTTTCACCCAAGATAGCCAGCTGACTTACAATCTTCTGAAGCCTGTTGAAAATAGAGTCAAGAGACTATGTGCTTGGAGCACTAAAGTTCTCATACATTTGCTTCAGGAGAGTTTTTGTGTCTTCTTTGTGCTACATTACACCTAATATTCGTTTGTATAGCTAGCAAACAAAGTCTTAGCATCTTTGTACTGATTAAAGGTCATTAGATGTTCATTAGGAAGTGTCATCAGTAACATACTTCTTGCCTTCATATCATTCTTCTTTTGAACCTTTCCTTTAGTAGTTACAGGACCTGGTACTAGTATAGTTGAGATACCATCAGCATTTGTTGTTGTTTTAGCTGCAGGTTTGAATGAGTTTTCATTTTCTATGACATCCCATAGAGCATAGTCTTGTACTTGAAAGTATTGCTCAATTCTTAGCCTCCACATATCATATTCACCCTATTTGAGAGTGGGTAACTTTGTAGTAGTAGTGATTTGAGTAGTTTCTAGATCCATCTCTTCTTTGTGAGTAAAGAGTTCTTTTTGTTAGTTTCTTCTAGATCAAAGTTTCAGAACACAAGCTCTGATACCACTTGTTGATCCCAACTTAAGATCTGTTCCTTAGCTTGTAAAGGTTAAGTTACTTTGGATAAATCCAAAACAACTATGGCATAAACTTTGTGAATACTAAAGAGTATGCGGAATCTACTCTTTAATACTTAGAAGAATGTTAATGAAACAGTAAACTGTATGAACAATGATATCACTGAAAAGCTCCAATATTATTATTATGAATAATACGAGTACTCTGTGTAGTACTAGGGTTTACAACCTTGAAGCTATGTATCAAAACGTCTATGACTATTGTGTATTGTGTATGCAGAACCATAACCTAGGATCTCCTTTTATACACCAAGGAGTCCTTTACAAGATAACTACAAATCTTCTATATTGTTAAACTTATACGTATCTTTCTAACTAAATAGAATATACTATGAATAAGTCAATACATATCACTTCACACGTCTTTATCTCTTTAGTAGTCTTTAATCTTCATGCAGCAGTCTTAAGTCCTTCAGCAGTGTTAAGTTAGTACTGGCAGTGCTAACTTACTCTAGCAGTACTAACTGGTTAGTATTGGCAGTTGTAATCTTAAGCAGTACGAACCCTTGGCTTGCCAGTACTAAGTATGAAGACTTTTAATTCCCAACAATCTATTCCTGCTAATCAATTAGGTCTCGAAATGATGTACATGCCAAGTTCTAAAGTCTAGAATACTACCGACACACTTAATATTTTGGTGGATTTTTGAGTAATATAATGGAAACGGAATATTAGGCATAAATCTCACCAAGTATAATAAAGGATAATGTGCATTCGGCAAAGATTTATTCTAGTTATTTAAGAAAAAATGTGTCAAAAAATTTAAAATTGGCATAATTTTCAAAGAAAACTAGAAAATCAAAGGCAAAACATTTATCAAGTATTAATCTACTCCCACCCTCACTTGATTTGTACAATGTCCCTATTGTACAGTAAGGAAATTAAATAAAAAGGAAAGAGTAGAATTAAGACAAGAAACTCCCTGAGCTTTGCTTTAAAATTTGAAATTCGGCGGAAATTTTTAGATTGTTTATGTCTTCTCGCAAGATCTTTTATCCCCTGTAATCACAAAACAAACCAAAGCATAAAATCGCTCTACAAGAATTATGAAGTGTACAGGAAATACAAACCTAAATCACTTTCGTAGGAATCACAGTTGCATTTAGCATATGCAACAAGCCTTTTAAACCACTTGGTGGCCTAAGTGGACGAGTTTAGTCTCGTGAGGGCTTCCAGAGAACATACCCAGAAAGTCCATTCACGTATACAAGGTTTAGACATGTTTAAAACTTAAAATTTTAAAATTTTAGAAGGAGGTTATGACGTATACTTGAATATGGAGTTACGTCGTAATTCAAGTGGTATATTTTTTTGTGTTAAGGTGTTACGGCTAACTGTATAATGTGTTACGTCGTAACGTAGTGGTTACAAGCGTAACTAAAGCTGTTACGCCGTAACTGCTGCATATTCAGCAAAGTTACCACATGATTATGAGTCAAGCCGGTCTTGATAATTACCTCTTAGCTTCTGGATTCTGTAAAATAAAGTAAGAAACATGCAGACCAACTAATGCAAAAAGGAATATTATTAAATAAAGGACGGGTTGTCTCCTGATAAGCACTTTTGTTTTTTAACGAGTCTTTAAGTTAGAATCATGCTCATTCTATGTTTTGCTGTTTTCTACTTCCTTTCAGAACATTTCCTTAAATTTAGATCCGTTCTTCCTTCCAAGAGGTAAAGTATTATCCAAGTCTTTGGTAACACAGATGAAACTTTGTCCACCATCAAATGAGTATTTCTTAACCTCAAAAGTTTCTACTTGTACTTCTGGTGGATGATAATCTTTTGTACTCTATTTCCTATTCTTCACACTCTTCTTAATTTAATCTAGTTGTGCACTCATAATTTTTATTATGCATCTGGTTACAATATTCCATATGTTATCTGATGTGTCCCTTCTTCCCTATTCCAAGTTCGTACTCATCAGCTAGCTTATCGATTTCTAAATTGAATTCTCATTTGTAATCATTAAAGCTCCTATGAGTTGGATTATTTACAAAAGCCGAGTTATCTTGGAAACAATCAATTAACCATAATTTTAATAGTGCTTTCTTCACAGGTTCACTAATGTCAGTATGCCCGACCTTAATCAATGTCCATTCCCTAAAGGTATAATCTATTTTAAGGTTATCGGTTTGTTTGATTCTTAAGAAGAGGCTTCAGATGAGGGACTAATATCACACCATTCAGCGTATCGTTTATCCCAGACTAAGGCATTGGTTTGGCTTTTTCCATATTTTGCTAAAAGGAAATCAGGAAAGGATAGTCATTTTCCTTTTATATTTCTTCTCTCATTATCGTAGTTACAGTACCAAAACCGTAAATTCCCAGTTTTAGATACCCCACATATTTCTACCCCACCATCACATATTTTTTTGTCGAGGTCATAGGATGGCCATATCTTGGTTTGTTACTTGATATTCTGTTTAATAGGGTTACAAAAGTGTGATCTAGGAACATTCTCATCTAAATTAATTTTCCGTTTCTTACGCTCCCGATCATCTAAGTTAGGGGACCTATTGTCCCAGTTACCTGACTCTTCGTAATCAATTTGATTATCACTTGCCAGAGGATTGGGTTTAAACCATGAAAATTTTTTTCACATAGGATTTTGAGTTTTTCTTCATTGTATCAAAAGCTTATTTATCTTTATTAATTCACAAACGATATTTTTCCATCGAAGACATTCTATTTCCGCTTTTGATGTAACCAAAAAAGGGTCTCCCTAGAATTGTAGTTTCAGAAGGGGTGTTGTTAAGGATTACAGAATCGGAAGGGAATAAGAATTTATCAATCTTAACCAAAACGTTTTTAACTATTCCTAAAGGTGCCTTTTTAGACATATCTGCATTTCACACAATGCTATAACTTTGTTTTTCTTAAGATTTTTGTTAGATGCAAGTGTTCTAATGTACTCCTAGGCATTACATTAATACTTGCACCCTAGGTCGCCCTGGTGAAAAAATTAAATTTTCCGATTCATGCAGGAGAGTGTGAAGCTTCCTGAATTTAATCTCTTTAGGTGGCAGTTGGTGCCTGTAAAAACCTTCGGAGTATTAATTACAGTTCCTGTTACGAAGGGACACTCCATGAAGTTTGTTGAGGCCCAGATGTTTCTGATCATGATGTAAACTATTTTAATTTGTTCTGAGAATGAATGAAGGATTTTATCAGCATGAATTTCCTTAGTCAATTGTTCGATCTGGGTTTCTAAATTTTTTAGCGAGGCGCTTTGGTTACTAGTATTAATCTCAACATTCTCTTGAAGCTTCTTAATCCACTCCTCCATTTCAGTACTTCTTTGTGCATATTCCTCTTGGTGCTTAGCTAATAGTTCGTTTATGCTTTGCCTTTTTCGCTTTTGGTGGATGGTTATCAATATTAGTGTAGTACCCTGGTGGGTCCTACTTGAATATTTTTTCCTCCATTATTTCAGTTAAAGGGTTAGGTGTTGTTCGTTCATAATCTATCCATATCGGGACACTTCAAATTGTTTAACTTCCTTGTTGAGGGGACAATCCTTATCGAGGTGAGGTCCTTTGGCATATTTAGCATACAACATGGTTTGGCTATGAAAAATAACCCCAACTTTCCTTTAGCTTCTTTATGTCGGTCCCAGGGTGTCCAACTTATTTTCCATTGCTGCTTGTCCATTCCTTGCTGTACTGCCTTTTGAATTTCTACTTGTTGGTTTCGTCGTGCCCATTTTTTGAGAATGATCAGCCATGAGTGCTGAATTGCTGTGAGAGCTTGGTGGCCAGTCATATTCGGGGATAGGTCGCTTGACGTCTTCGTAAGTGTTCTTCACTAAAGAGTGGAATGAGTTGATCACTTGTAATGGATTATGTAACAAGTATAACGATCAAAGAATATGAAACATAAAAGATGTGTGTACAAATATTTGTCAAGAGTTGTCTTTAAATGAAGACTTAAGGTTGCTATTTATACGCAACACTTTGAAATTCAAATATTGTCCCAGACAGTTGGATGGTGTGAGTCACGGATCCACCATCAGCTGGATTCGTCCCTTGTTACGATGGATCCGTGGGAGGAGCTGAGACAAATTTTGTCATTTTATGATTAACCCCAAATCTATATAAAATATTGTTTTGTACTTAATAAAACTTGTTTATTAGATTCTTCTAGAATAAAATATTTCTTATCACCAATAAGGAAATATTTTCTAGATTTAGAAAGATTGTTTCCACTTACGGTTAATCTTATTTTGTCTTACATGATTAGTATAACTAGCTTATAATTAATCATGTGTTAACTTAAATCATTTTATTAGAAAAGGTTTATGCAAATGATAATATTTTTCTTTGATCATTAACTATGTTTAATGTTGCTATATTCATACCTTAAGTGATTTGTCGTCGTCAAATAAACTTTCGACTAAATAACTTGTTTACGTAAAACTTTTTACGTTAGTAACATAAATTTTGTTATTATCAAAACATGAAGATCATTAAATATAAATATAGTTTTTGCGCGAATATTTGTATTAACAAAGCACTTTTGTTTCAGCTAGTCTTTAAGTTAGACTTTTCCATCAGCTTCCTTTCTTCTCATTCGGTCTCATGCAAGCTTATGTGCCTGCGTGTGAGCCATTCTTCCATATCCGCATCTTGGACATATTCGAGTCCTAAGTTCAAGACTCCTTTGTAGAACCCCCCAAGCTTTTGATATGAGTGCGAGATTTCATTCATCTTATCTTCTTCACTTACCTTCAGTAATGGTGGGATCTTGTTGCATTGTTCATTAGTGTGGTGTTTAAACCTCGAATGTGATCGCACCATTTGGTAAGTAACTTCTTCATTACCATTGTGAATGGTAATCATTCCTTCAAACCGTTTTGCATTAATCCTAACTTCTCTTAAAAACGGTTCGCCAAAAATAACATCGCCCATTCCTTCATCACGATAAGCATCCATATCTTCTAAAACTGTGAAATCCGTTAAGATAGAAAAAGTTCCAACAAAATAGGTATGTTCATTAAGACTCCAACTACATTATTCCCCTTGTATTCTATTTTGTTATTCATTATAGAGTTATGAAACTTCTTGGACATTACATTTATGTATAAGATAGGGAAAAAATTAGCGTGCAAAAATTCAAAACCTATCATGCAAGAGAACTTCAAGTTGTAGGCACAATCCATACGAATCTTCTTATCGTGGTCGTAATCACTAGGATAACCAAAAACTTTGCTAACCATTCTAGCATCATTTCTAGCTCTAAATTCCTCAATTACCTCACCTTCTGATGTGTATTTTCTTTTAAAATATATTTTTATCAAGTTTTAAATTTATAAAACTAGATCTACCTAACCACACACTAACGGGCAGAGAACCCGATCGTGGGTAGTATAGAATGGTAAATCTGAGGTCGTCCCAAGAGCTAAGTTGTAATTAGTTTTAATTTGAAATGTCACGTCTTGAAAATGGTTTTTGATTTGAATTGAAATAAATTAAAAGTAACAATAAAATAAAATACTGGAAAGTAAAGGATTTTGAGATATCAAGAGAGAAGACATGCTAGCCTAGTTACTTCATTACTATTGTTATGAGAACGCATTCCTGTGCAATGTTAAATTATGGTTTCATTAGTGGTTTCAAAGGTCGATAGACTTGAATATGCATATATAGTCTATCTTATACTTCCTGCGATTCCGAATCAGTCCCGAATCATCTGGGAGGTAGGTTATCCAGGTTGCAGTGATTAATCCCAACTATTCCTAAAACATATCTAATAACATGTAAAGGTTATCAACCCTATTTGAAAGAGTTCTTGTGCTTTTTAAGAATTGAGTGATAAGTGCGGTGACCGGTTAGTTCCTACACCAGGTAAGGAGTTAGTGATCCTCCCTAGTACCCATTGGATCCCATATTGACAAGATAATCTAATTATGGGGCAAGCTAGGTCCAAACCACCCGTACTACCAAAACCCAGGGTTACACGATAGTCAAGGAATATCTAATGAAACCATAATCTAACAGGAAACAATTATAACAAAAGTAACTACATAACTAGGCCAGTATTTTAAGTGCTTAGCTGCTCATGGTAACGGAAACACAGCATGAAATAGAAGAAATCATGTATTGAAAACTCATAATTCTTACAGTATTCGTATTTGAACGATTAAATACAAAAAGTAAGTAAAGTGTGATCTCCCTTGGACTCCAGGTGGAATTCTTTGAAAGTTGGAAGCCTTTGTCGCCTCTCCAATTGGCTGTGGAGGAAGTGATGTCGGAATAGCTTGAATGAGGCCTCTATTTATAGGTATCGAACCTGTTACGCTGTAACCTTCTTACACGACATTCCATAATTAAGCAGCTGTTATGGCGTAACCAGATATGGTGTTACGCCGTAACCTTCAAATAATGTTTATAAGTACGTGATCTTCATTCCTTATTTGTAGATTCTCTTGGTTACGGCGTAACTGGATAAGGTGTTATGCCGTAACTATAACTTTGACAAGATTTCCTTCCAAATATAAGGTTATGGCGTAACTAGATATGGTGTTACGTCGTAAAGTCTTCCTTGATCTTCGTACTTGCTTAATTTATGTTACAGTGTAACCATTTTTGGTGTTACGCCGTAACATTTTTTAGAATTTACACTTTAAGTCCCTTTTCCCTTGTTTTTTGTCACTTTCCTGCATTTCACCTGAAAACTACAAAATGATAGAAAATATCTCATTTTTGAGTGTTGGTGAAACATTTACAGGTAATATAGGGAGTATTTTGCCACCAAAAAGTATTAAATATTTGATGTTATCAAATATCCCTCACTTGAATTCTGCTTGCCCTCAAGTATAATATAACACCCTGTGTTTTCAAGTCATTGACGACGTCGATAAATCCACAATGTACCTTTTGTATTGTACGCATTTG
>BQNB010187656.1:0-12021 GCA_026074375.1 Tanacetum coccineum
GATATTTGAGCTTTCGAGTTAGTGTTATTGAGTTATGGAGATTGCATTTTTAGTAGTATTTTAGCGTTCTCAGAAGTGTTTTTGCATTCTCGGAACATGTTGAGAAGGGTACTGTGGAACTTTACTTTGTCGGGACAGAATACCAACTTGCGGATCTATTTACTAAAGCTCTTCCAAAAGAACGCTTTGAGTATCTAGTTCATCGCATTGGTATGAGATGTATGACTCCAACACAGTTGGAAAGCCTGACAAAGTCATCTTCTTGAAAAGATCATACATCAAAAACATGTAAATACATTTTTCAAAAACAAAAGAAAAAATTGAAAAATACAAAATTTCAAAAAGATTTGTCATATTTAAAAAAAACATAATTTAAAGATCACATGATTAGATTCATGATTCCAAGTTTATATAAAAAGCTTTCAATTAAAAATACGGAATCATAATCTAAGGGGGAGTAATTGGAAAATTTTCATTCATATACATCATTTCGGGAATAACAAATAAACTGAATTTGAAAAATACTATATTTTCAAGGGGGAGTTTTTATTTTAAACTCAAACATCTTCATTTTCGGACTACGTGCTGAGCATGATTTCATTCCAAGGGGGAGTTTTTGATAGCATTGGTAAACTTTTGAAAAGTCAACATTATTCAAGGGGGAGTTTTTGAAAATTCAGAAAATTAATGAGACAAATCGAAAAAGAAAACTACAGGGGCTAAAAGTGTCATTTCTCAAAAGATGATATTCGGTTACTATAAAAGGAGAAAAACATTTTCTTTTTACTTTTTATGTTCACCGAGTCAATAATATCGAGATTGAAAAGAAAATCAAAGAAAGATTTCTGAGCTTATTACAGCGATTACACTTACTTTTCTTTCTCAAACGTAAGTGGTTATGCGTTTTGATTCAGTTCTATGACTGTTTTGAATTATCGAGTTTAAACTCGGTAAGGATAGGGAATACCGAATTTGGGTTTTATCAAATTTTTGATAAATGATTTGATCAAAGACGATAATAATCAATGTTTATGTGGAAATAGATGAAAAATAACTTAGAAAAGGGTCTAAGATAATGAACACGATGTTGATAAAGAAACTCGGAGGGGTTTGATGTTTATCGAGTTTGTTAAATATCGAGTTTGATATGATTTTTAATTTTTTAGAGTTTGAATAATTATAATAACACATAAACGGATCGCGTTTGGTTTTCCATAAGTTAGAGGGATTCATCTTTTATCTCTATTGAGAAACTCAGTAAATGTCAAAAAGACAAAATTCAGTACAAATGCAACTTGTAGATAAGTGAATTCGTTTTGGTTATCTACTGAATTTTATGTGCTTATATTTTCTGCATGCTTATGATGATTAATGCTCGAATGTCTATGGAACAAAAAGATCAGTCTCTCATGTGTTTGAAAAAATCAAATGATTGTGAAAAAGAAATCAAGTTTTTATGAATTCTAAGCCTTGGGTCAAATATGTCTATTCGTAATTGTTTAAGTGGTCTAAGTCATGTCCGGTTTCGACCATTTTCTGCAATGAACAGAATGAGGAGTGAGTGACTTAGTGACCATTCAGTTATTGAATTAGATGTGTTTGTTTTCATTGTTTAGGATTCATGACAAAAAGTGAAAGTGGAAAAGTTTTTTAACTTGAATCGGAAAATCCAAGTCTCAATTGTTTAAGTGGTCTAAGTCATGTCCGGTTTCGGCCGTTTTCTGCAATGAACAGAATGAGGAGTGAGTGACTTAGTGACCATTCAGTTATGGATTTGTGGTTGACTGATTCTATGTTATTATTATAAAGAAAGTTTTTGACAAAAGTTTTCTGGAAAAAGTTCTCAAAATATGTTATTGTGTCAAAATGATTCTCTTTCACAAAAACGGTTTTAAGAAGATGTATGATTTCTCTTTCAGTTTTCATAAAAGAGTCTTGCTTAAACTCAAAAAGAGAAATCTTCATCATTCTTGAAAGAGTATCATGTCACAAAGAATTTCTGGTGAGGATATTCTAAAAACAGAAAGAGAGAGCTAAATCCATACGCGAAAAAGCAAATCAAAAGTGTGTTCGAAAAAGAATTGCCAGAACACACAAAAATGATAAATCAAAAGAACAATTCGAATAAAGCGTATGGCATGTGCTAGAAAAAGCAAGAACGAGCACATGAGAAAGAAACTGATCAAAAATATGTTCAAAAAGAATTGCCAGAACATATAAAACAGACAGAGTGGAAAAAGACAAAAATGTCAAAAGAATTATTTGTTACCTAACATCTCAATTTTATTCATTCAGTAATCATCATGGCACAACAACAACATGCAGCTGATGTTCATCCAGACGAATTGTGTCCTCCAAATAAATGATATTATCTTATGGATGCCAACAAGAAGGTTGATCTTGAACAAGTGCAATGTCCACCACAAATCAAAATACTGATGAATATCATCAAGAATCATCCTTTACAATTCAGTATTGCTGCTTCTTCCTCTGTACCATGGATCTATATGGCACAGTTCTGGCATACTTTTAAAGAAGACGGATCAAAGTATAGGCTCACATTATGCTTAAGAAGAAAGTGCTTTCTCTTACACTGGATGACTTCAGGACAATCTTTTACTTACCACAAGCAAATGACAAAAATCATGATAACTTTGTGCCACCACCATCATTTTTGGACATGGTTCCATTCTATAAACAACAATTGGGCATTTCAATGGAGCTGAAGACATCATCAAGCTTTAAGACAACTGGTCTTCTGCAGCCATGGCAAACGTTATGCAAGATATTTTCCAAGATTTACAAAGATCATCATTAGTCATTACATTACTTGTTTTCCTGACATTTCAAGACGTGCTCGAGACATGTATCATAATCTGCAAGATGATGACATAATGAAAAATATCTTTAATTCAGGGAGACACAAAGATAAAGTTGGCATGCAAATTCTAGATTAGATGATCACTGAAGAGATGAAGCACACAGAGCATTATAGGATGTATGCGGAGGTGTTTGGGTTAGATGTTCCTCTGACTCCGTCACAACCGACTGAGTCTACCTAAGGAACGCATAGGACACCTAGCGTCCCTAGGTCACCTAACCCTAAAATGGATACAACATAGTCAAGTGCTCTAAAATGATCAACTGTGATTTGTTTTTGTCATCCTGAAAGGAGGTCCACATGTCTTACTCCACCAGCTCTAGTGCCAACTGTTGATAAAGCAAATGAAACGATTTTACAAGATACATTACAAGTAAGTCTTGCTGAGCACAAAAGTCGAGAAGAGCAAGAAGCTTGAGAAAATGTAGAACTGGTCAACAAGCACTTGGCGTCTGAAGAGATTGAAAAGATGATGGAAGGATCATAGAATGTTACTGATGATAGTTTACCCCCTAGGAATGATGATCCAAATATTATCGGCACTAGGCTAGAGCCCAGGAGTGATAAAGAAAGTCCGGAGGTGGAGATCACTAATGATGAAGAGGTGGAAATTACTAATGTTGTCATACTTGTGAATGTTAATAAAGAGGAGGAAGAAATAACTCATGAAGTGTATGAATTAAAGCGAAGGGGAAAAGGGAAGATTGTAGAGGAGTCTGGGAGTATACCATTTCCTACACCAATTAGATCTCCTAGGATTCATACTGATCTCGTATCCTCGGATACTGAGAAACTCTAGGAATTGACGGCCATTGATACTAAAACTACATCATCATCAAAATCACTCAGCACCAAATTGTCTAAAACAAATTGACTTCTATCATTATTCAAAGCCAAACCTGCTCATTTCAAACGATACAAAAATTTCTTTCAAGAGTTACAGGGACGTTATACATATTTTTTTGAACATCTGAAAGCACGATTTCTGTCAAGGAAGTCATTTGATACTCTTGCTGATCATCTCCAAGAAGTAATGGTCGAATCATTACCCACTATGGTAGATACGCATATTAAGGAGCAAGTTAAAAAGCAAGTTCCTGAGAAGGTTAGAGATCAAGTTCCAGTGTATGTTGCGGAAGGACTGATTCTGGAAAGATAAAAATGAATGATTGCTAAAGCTATTTTACAAGAGCGTGGGAATATACAGGCTGAAATTTCCTCACAAATTCTGAACGCTATTGATAATCACATTCCTTCTCAAGTTGATGCTTCAGTAAGAAGTTATATGTCTGGTCACATCCTTCATGTTCATCCAGTTCAATCATAAACAACATCTGTTCTCGAACAACAATATCAATTGTATCTCTCTATGAAAGCCGATCCTCAGCTACAGCAGCAAGACATAGCTATATGGTTGGCACTCCAGATGAAGTTTGAAAGACTTCAGGTACAACAAACTACATGTAGAACTTATGCCGTTCGCCCAAGAGATCAAGATGATCCTCATGATGATGCTCATCCTAAGGGGGAGAATAGTGCAAAGCGGCAAAAGACATCTGAGTATGAAACATATGTGTCTGGAGAGTCATCATCTGGACAAGTCAATGAAGAGGAACGAGGTCCATTAACTTTAGGTAATCAAGAGCAAGTAGATGATTATGATTTTTGGACTGATTCTTATGCTTCAGATGATGATGAAATACCGATGCAGTAAGTGTCACAAGATATTATGGAAGAAGTATCACTGACTATTGATGAAGCAAAGTTAAAGAAAATGGCTGATGAGATGTTGAGACAAAGATGTACTTTAGGAGATGATCATCAATACCATATTGATCAGATGAAGAATTTCTTGAAAAGTAACATTGTTTGGGAAAGTAGAAAGGAAATTCTTGTCTCTCCACATCCACAAAAGACCACACCTCTAGTTTAAAGCTGTCAAAGAGATCCTGAAGCTCCAGCACTATCTCTAATAAATCAAGATCTTTTGTATCTGAAGAAAGGAATTTCAGGGCCCGAGAAGATAGTATTGTTACTTCACAAGTTTCCTACAGTTATCTTTAATGATGATGATATTGAAGAACGAACTTCCAGATGGGTATATAAGTGTGTTAATAAATTTAATCCTTATGCTCGATATGGTGTTGAACATTAGAAGAATCCTTATGCGAAGATCTTCTACATAAAGAAACAAAAAGAGCCTGGAAAACCTAAGGAAGAGGTTTATTCAAATTTAAAGATCATTCAAGTCATCAAGACGTACTAGGAATTGGGTCATAAACACAAGTTTATCACAGAGATAGCTGCAAGAAGAGAAAATGAGTGCATTATGTCAATTACCAAGCCCGATTACAAGAATCTCAATAAGAATGATATTGAGGACATATATTTGCTGATTATGAATGGCAAGGTTCCTGACTATGCAAAAACAGGGTTGCTATGGTCTTTATCAGTATTCATCAGAAGTTCAATGATATGGGAAAGACTGCATGATTTTTAACTTGGAATTAAAAGTTATCAACAGAAAGTTAATCTTACTGCACCAACAATATCTTTCCCAGGAGTTAAAAAGCATAAAATGTTCTCCATCATCTATGAGCCTGTGCATGGAATCATATACAAGAATAGCAAGAAAGAGAAAAGGGTGATGAGACATTCAGAGATTCATAAGTTTTGTGATGCAACACTAATTAGAGTACTTGAAGGTTTAAAGAGTTACAATAATGATGTTAAGTATGGCTATGTACAAAAAGAACTTACGAATGACGAGGTTGAGTATCTAAAGTTGTTTGAAGAAGAGATTGAAGTATCGCAACCAGATGAGAAGATGGGAGATGTATGTGAATGGAAGACCACTTAGACCACGAAAGAGAATGCCCAGAATAATCGACCCTTAGGGGGAGATTGTTAGGTTCATAAAAAGTGTCGATTATGTGGTTTAATTATATTTAGTCATTAGTCTTTATTTTGTTTAGAATAAAAATAGTTTGTAATAAGGTATATTATGCTAAAAGTAAGAAATAGCATAATTGCCAAAGAATAGGGACTAGAAGTGAAAAATAAAGGAAGGGAAGCCTCCTTCCTTCTCCTATAAATACCCCTTCTAATCATCATTAGAAGGTGATGCCTTGTAATAAACTTTTCCTTTTTCCCTCCATTTTAATAACATTTGAAATTTGAATACTTGCCTTCCTCTACTATTCTCTCTAAGCTTTCATGAACGATATGTATGATTCAAGATAAACAAGACCTAACAGTTAGTCTGGGCACTGCTTAGGAAAGAGAAACTGTATACTAAGTTTTCTAAGTGTGAATTCTGGCTAAGAGAAGTGCAGTTTCTTGGGCACGTGATAAATGGTAATGGGATTCATGTAGACCATAGTAAGATTGAAGTTGTTAAGAATTGGAAAGCTTTTAGAAATCCGTCTAAGGTTCGTTCGTTCTTAGGATTGGTTAGATATTACTGTAGGTTCATTGAGTACTTTTCTAAGATAGCTAAGTCTCTTACTATCTTGACTCAGAAGTGTAAGACTTTCGATTGAGGTGAGGAGCAGGAGAATGCATTTCAAACTTTGAAGGATAAGTTATGAGATGCACCTGTTCTTGCTCTCCCTGATGGACTAGAAGATTTTGTGGTATATTGTGATGCATCAAGCCTAGGATTAGGATGTGTGTTGATGCAAAGAGGTAAGGTGATAGCCTATGCGTCTAGGCAGTTGAAAATTCATGAAAAGAATTATACGACCCATGATTTGGAACTGAGAGCAGTTGTGTTTGCCCTTAAGATTTGGAGACATTATCTGTATAGGACAAAGAGTGGCATCTATACGGATCATAAGAGTCTTCAGCATATTTTTAGTTAGAAAGAGTTGAATATGCGACAGCGTCGCTGGATAGAGTTGTTTAGTGATTATGACTGTGAGATTCGCTACTATCTTAATAAGGTAAATGTGGTGGCTGATGCCCTAAGTAGGAAGGAAAGAGTAAAGCCTAAGAGAGTTAGAGCTATGAATATGACCCTTCAGTTGAGTATCAAGGATAGGATACTGGTGGCTTAGAAGGAGGTTATGGATGAGTTTGTAGGAATGCAGAAAGGTTTGGATGAGATTATAAAACAAATAAGTAATAGGACTTTATACTACCTGGATCGAATATGGGTGCCTTTGAAGGGTGATGTGAGAACCCTAATAATGGATGAAGCCCATAAGTGACCTTAAAGATAGGTATTGGTAGCCTGGTATGAAGAAGGACATAACTATGTATGTTAGTAAGTGTTTGACTTGTTTAAAGGTTAAGGCTAAGCATCAAAGGACACCTGGCTTGCTCTAGCAACCTGATTTTCCGGTATGGAAATAAGAAGGAATAGCTATAGATTTTGTGACTAAGTTGCTTGGGACAAGTAGTGGACATGACATAATTTGGGTCATTATGGACCGATTGACTAAGTCTGCTCATTTTCTACCTATGCGTGAGGATTATAAGATGAATAGATTGGCTAGATTGTATTTGAATGAGATAGTTGCTAGACATGGTGTGCCAATCTTGATCATATAGGATCGTGATAGTTGTTTCACATCAAGGTTTTGGTAGTCAATGCAAGAGGCATTAGGAACCCGTTTAGACATGAGTACGGCTTACCACCCTCAGACCGATGGTCAGAGTGAGCGTACTATTCAGACTTTAGAAGATACGCTTAGAGCGTGCGTCCTGGACTTTAGAGTAAGTTGGGATGTTCATCTTCTGTTGGTTGAGTTTTCATATAAAAATAGTTATCATTCTAGTGTGAGATGTGCTCCGTTTGAGGCAATGTATGGTAGAAAGTGTCGTTCGCCAATTATGTAGGCTGAGGTTGGAGAAGGTCAGTTGATAGGACCTGAGTTAGTGCAAGAGACTACTAAGAAGATCTCACATATTAAGGATAGACTTAAGGCTGTGCGTGATCTTTAAAAAAGTCATGCTGATAAGAGGAGGAAGCCTCTAGAGTTTAGTGTAGGTGACTATGTTTTGCTCAAAGTGTCGCCTTGGAAAGGTGTGGTATGCTTTGGAAAGAAAGGGAAACTAGCACCTATATTTGTTGGACCTTTTGAGATTATTGAAAAGGTAGCCCCCGTAGCCTACAGGTTATATTTTCTTGAAGAATTAGATGGTGTTCATGACACGTTCTACATGTCGAACCTTAAGAAGTGTTTGCCTGATCCAACACTGCAAGTGCCCTTGGATGAGATCCATGTTAATACTTATGACATAAAATAATGTCTATTTTATAACATCATTTATCCCATGTAATTAACCCATTTTGGATAATTATTGCAAAGAATTGTTACTTAATCGTTTGTATTTGAGAAATGCAGTAATTATGAAGTACTTGGCGAATATTAGCAAAAGGCGCGCATTCTGGAGCTTAAACGAAGACATTTTGAAGATTACTGTTCTGACAACCAATATACCGTATCCATCAAGGAAGATACGATATATCTGTGCCTACACTCACCAAAGACCACAAATGAAACATGATCAATACACCGTATCCAGAGAAGACCAATACACCATATTAAAGATATAGAAGGTGAATATTCTAGAAGATATCAAGCGTGGTCCCTACTCCAAGAAACCCTAATATGCCGTATCCAACACATTGGATACGCCGTATCGACACCGACTCTAGACCCTATAAATACAAAACTCAAAAACGAGTTTTAAGTGTGCTAAATCGTATTCGTGATACCTAAACCACAAAAGTCAATTTTAGAGGAGAAAAAGAGCAGAAGAGGTCTCGCAACGGATTCCAATCCATAGGAGACAACGTGTAATTTCTTATACTTTTGTAATCGTTCAGTTTTTGGTATCATTCGTTAACTCGGTTAGTTTACCTTGGCTAAGCCATTACTCTTGTATTAATTATGATGTTTGAAGGCTAATACCTTCGGGTATTAGCCATTATTATAAAGATCTGAATGTTTAGTTTTGTTTATATCTCGATTGCTTAATTTATCGTCATATGCTTGTTTATGTTTATCAATTTCTACTTGCTTATGTGCTTTAATATGCGACCTATCATTCAACTGGATCTAGTGATACATACCAAGTAATCTAGATGCCGGGATAGCTCTCCATATAGTAATTTATACATCTAGAATCATAGAATCACAAATATTGTCCTGCTAAATCCGTGCTAGGATACACTTCTGGCTTAACTAGATATCGAATATTGCCTTTGGTTTAGTAAACACGTTTACTAGCAGGTGAACCTAGATAATTCAACAAATAATGTTTTGATTCCATTGGATAGTTGGACAAGTGGACTACAAGAGTATGAATCGCCGTTAAGCAGTAAGTGGGTAAAGTCTCTATGAGCTAGGGTTAAACAAGATCACCATTTCTTTAATCCCTAAGATAGATTATAATTAGCAAATAAGGATGCTTTATTCGGACGCTTTGATTGTGACAGAATTAATGTGTCTAGGTCTTAGGATGAAGTCCCGCCTAAGTCTAAGAATGATATGCCACCTCAAGATAAGTAATCATTGCACTAAATAAACAAACCAACTTCTAATAAATAATGGCTAATACAGTTTTCTATCATAAGGCTTGACCGCTCTTTTATCTTTTGTTAATTTTTTTGCGTGGGTTAAAGTTTCTTGAATTGATTGTAGTTACCACCAAACCCATGCCAGTCTCTCAGGCTGAAACCCCCCTTTTACTTATTACAATTAGGATTAGAACTAACATAGGATTAGCATAGGTTTGACTTAGATTAGAATTAACTTAGATTAGTAAACCAAAATATTAATAAATTGAGAGATTTAACCTCGCTTTAAGTGTTCGACACCCTACTTACCACGAATCTACCACCGACCGGGTAAACTGCTCTTTTAAGTGTTGTTTTTGGTTAAGTCGACAAAATATAAATTTAAAACTTGAATTATAAAAATATACACCACACAACGACACATCAAGTTTTTGGCTCCGTTGCCAGGGAGTGAAAATTAATCTTGATTTTTATTTTATATTTTGGTTTTTAGCATTAGATCTAACCCTTAGGAGTAGTGTTAATTAGATTAGCGTATATTCTTGTATATTATGTATATTCTTGTATATTTGGGTGTTTAATTATTTGCATATTTAATTGTTTTACTAATACACTGTTCTGGTCGATAACTCGATACGGCGTATCCACTTCCATCGAATACGGCGTATCCACTTCCATCCGATACGACGTATCTAACTTTCTGTCCAATACAGCGTATTCATTCAACTGATTAATACGGCGTATTCACTTCTATTGAATATGTCGTATCGATCATCTGATAAAGTTCTTTTTCACTCTCGAACTTAAAGCTCAAATTTTTTAACACCTTTTTCCCGCTGGTTCTACTGATAATTTTCTGGTAATTTTTCTGTTAAGAATGACAAAGGTAATCAAAGGAGAGTTCGAGAAACTTGAGGATCTTAAGGTCAAAGATGTTTTGCTCACTTGCGATACATCACTTGAAGTTTTCAACAATGAATTCAGTCGACTAAACGGAATGGATGATGATTTATTCACATATGAAGTTGAAGTTGCTAACATCCTATGTGACTCAAACAAGGATGATGATTCAGAGCAACGAATGTCGCATGAAACTGATGATGATATGGGATATGATCCATTGGATGTTGCATTTACTAAATGGTTGGGGTCAAAAAATTTTAACTACAAGACGATGGATCATTATACAAAGAAAGCATTATGGATTTATTGGATTAGAGGAGATGATGAAGTTGAGCTTACGGATGAAGAATTTTTTGATAATGAAGATGAAGTTGCTGAAGTCGTTAAGATTGATACTAATATATTTGATTTTGAGACACCTATGTGCAAGACCTTCAGAGAATTTAACTATCTTTTGCAAATCGATCCAGACTTACTTACAAAGGACATTGAGGGATTCAAGACTTATGATGAATATAAGGATGATTGGATCTATGAATGGAATAAATATATACCATGGGTTGATAAGAAACCATGGACAGACGCTAGAGTTTAGACTAAACCCGCACCAGTTAAGCATTATTGTAAGCCCTTCAATTATAAAACTGGATATTCGAAATGGCCAACATGTATTTGGAAGAATAATGGATACTGTAATTGAGGAAACTTACCTTGAGCTTACATAGTTGGAAATTCACTCCATTACCAAGATTATGAATAGTACGAAGCCTTGAAGGATAGCGAGCTAAAAGAACAAGCTTTAAGAAATAAAGCTATCATGACAGGCTTAATCAGTGATGATGAATCAAGCAATGATGGTTGGAGAAGATGGAAAAGCCATGAGATTACCTACCACGATCACGATGAAATAGAATATGAGAATGAAACTCATGATGAAAGACAAGAGTTATGTGAAACTCATAAACTACCTGTAAGCAATATGAGAAGATTCAAAATGATCAAGTATTCATTCGGACAAGACGAAGAGTATGTTGCTGTTAAAGAAGATGAATACGACGATTTGGCGAGAACAAGTGAAGATGCATGTCGAGCAAACCAGGAAATTTGTTGGTAACCTTAAATCACTTTCACTTCATTATTGATACAAGAAAAATAGATAAGATAAAATGGAAGAAATTTAGAGAGAAGTTAGAGAGAGAAAGTAGAGAGAAGAAAAAGATGGATGATTACTTGCAAAATTACAAATGAGACTTAACAATAATCAACAAGAATCAACACCCTCTCCATACTTGGAGAGGGGTATTTATACTTAATACCAAGAGGCTTTCATGCCTTGGTATTTCTACGGGCCGGGCTCGGGATTACTTGGGCTTTCGCCCGATACACGTGACCGGTTAGATTACATTTAAGAGCCCGTTTACCCGTGTAGCCTATTACAACGTATAATTAATTAAGTGACCGAGACCTAATATAATGAACGAACTTCCATTGTTCGACTCAATATATTTTGAGGCTAACAATCTCCCCCGAAGTGAGTTCATTGTGACACTCCTTCATGAGATCAATGAGATTGCTTTTGTCGTTAAGCTCTTGTGATCTTTGTCTCTGTCTACGTTGTAGGCTTGTTCCTTCATGCTTTGTGATCTTTGATCTTGAGCCTTTGTCATTGTCTTTTGACTTTGTCTTTTTTGTCCGAGATCTTTAAATC
>BQNB010187657.1:0-12021 GCA_026074375.1 Tanacetum coccineum
TTATTCCTTCCAGTTTATATTCATGCCATCGTAAGATATTTTGCCATTTTGGATTTCAAAGTATATGAAAAGAGAAATGATACATCCATGTAAATTTTACAAAAACAAATTCACATAATGATGTGGCATGATACTTATTGGTATTATTTCTTATACTTTTGATTCTTTTCATATATTTATATCCACAAATTTCTAGCGTAATCACTAGCTCTAGTTAATTTAAGCCTATGATGAGCCAGGTACGAGAGAATTCTAAAAATAGTCTTTGTGGTTTGGTCAAATTGCAGATTTGATCCGTCGAATTTCATAAGTGCAAAAAAAGTCCGTATTTTGAAAGTTTGGTTCCATTTTTAGTTCTTGATCGAATTGAAATGACTAAAATACCCCTAAGCAATTTGGCCAAACCATAAGGACCATTTTTGCAATTCTCTCTTTCTATTATTATTATTATTTATTTTATTTATTTTTATTTAAAAATAATAATTTTTTTTATTATTACTATTATTAACACAAATATATAAAAACGTAACGTAATATATGAATCGGTTCGGTTAGTTCGTTTAAAAAAAAATTTAATTTTTTTTATTATTAACACAAATATATAAAAACGTAACGTAACATATGAATCAGTTTGGTTTTCGGTTCTGATTGCCAAACTCATATACAAAAATTTAATTAAAGAAATTTAAAAAGATTTAAAATTGTAAATAAATAAAATAATTAAAAAATAAAATAAACAATAATAATAATAATAAACACATTGATGGTTTGCTGCTTATCTCTGGTTGTTTTGTAGGTTGTTTCATGGTTTTGGTGAATCCTGTTGCTTGTCACTAGTTGGTCCACAGTGTTGGGGATCCTCCTCGTTCGCCATAAACCCATCCGTCTTGTCTAATCTTTATATCCTTGATTCAACATTACTTGTTGGATTTTGGGTAGATTTTCGCTCAGTGTTTCAGGTGCGTTTAGTTTCCCTATTCTTTAAGCTGTTGTAGGTTATTGGTTTCTTCGGCTTAGTTTTTGGACCCCAACAAAAAAAACTAGAGGATTTTGGTTGGTTCGATATAGGTTCTGGCTATGGTGGTATTGTTGTTGGTTTTGCTTGTGGTTGTACCGTTGTTGGTTTTGACTCAATTTTTGGACTCCAAAAATGGCTAGAGGAATTAAGTGATCCAACTGGTTCGGTGAGTTTTCCGTTTCTTTCAAGGTCTTACATTTGGATATGCTGTTCTATTAGCTTGCTGTTGTGTGTTCTTGTTTTGCCTTTGTGAGTATCCCAACTCCTTGATCGATTCATAACGAAAGTAAAGAGTTTGTTGCCTTTAAGAATCCAAAATAAACAAAGATTGAACTGTTGATTACTCCCAAAGGTATGCAAATCTACTCTTGAGGATACTCTAGAGTGTTTAGCAGGAAACCGTGAAACCCAACCAAACAATGAACAAAATGACCAAACTGCTATCAATATTATTAAAATAATACGAGTACTCCTTGTAGTAACTGGGGTTACCAACCTTAAGCTATTAAATCTTTTTCTAAAAGATTTCTATCACTTGAAATATTACTATCTATTCTATACCATAGAACCTTCCTTTTATAGAACACAATGAGGATCCTTTACAAAGCTAACAACCTATCTTTAAGATCATTAAACAATTCAATATATACATAACCCGTAATTAATCTCCCATCGCATCCTTATCTCCAATTCAGCAGCTTTGACCATCAGCAGTACTAACTCTTTCTACTAGCAGTATTAATTAACACTGGCAGTACTAAGTTGTACTGCATTAACTACATCCATTTATACGGTCAGTTACACCTTGCAGTAATTAACTCTTGTGAAATTATATTCCTAACAATCCTCCCCTTAAACTTGTGATTGTCCTACCAAATCATCAATTCTTCTGACTTAAAATCTTCTAGTCTTCTTCCTTTGCTGATGATTCTTTCAAACATTTCTTTTACGTCTGCACTTGAGATCTTATAAACCTTAAAAGTTCAAAAGCCTGTGAACTCTCATGATCAACCTCCAATTTTCTACTTAACATCTTTGACGGCATCTCTTGACTTAAAGGATATTTCTTCTCTGTCAGCATATGAATTGCTAAACCATTCTCCATCAACAAAATGTGAATACCACAAAATTCATATAATCTCCAGCTTATCAAATTGTATCATGCTGACTTTCCAAATCTCCTCCTTCTTCATCATACTCAAATAGATATATAAATCACCCCAAAAGCATCAAATCACATATTTCAAGTCTTGAAGCATTATACTTTTCCCCTTGACCAGGTCTGTCACAAATCCTTTACAACCTGTCTAATCCAAGTACATATGAAGCAATCTCACACAAGACTGTAGTTCCTTATAACAGCCATCTCCTCTAAACCGTAGATACATACAGTGAATTCTCTGACAAAACTAAGTCTTCCCAATCACACTAGGAAAACTTTGTAGATAATAGATTCAACCTCTATAGGAACCTCTTATCTAATTGTATTACAATCCAAAAATCCTTTTGAGTTCTTCCTCTCACATCTCCTCCATACTTTTGTCTCTTCATACCTTGTGCTTTTATCTAGAATCAGAATTCTTTTCTTGCTCTAAAATTAGGTTCTTTAACAACTTCTTTCATTTCTTCTTGTGTATCAACATCTTCTTCTACAATCTTTTCAGGAGATTTCATCTTTTCAGGAGACTTTTCAGGAGACTTCATCTTTTTAGTTTCATGCTCCATAGGCTCAATGTGTTGATTAAAATCCCAAACCTTTTCAAATATTGGCCTAATCTCATCATAAGACATACTTTTGAAGTCACTAATCTTGTAGTTCCCCTGATTCTTTAAGTATTTGATCATATTTCTTCTTGCTTGGGCAACTGTCTTTGGTTTCATCTTTAGAGTATGATACCTTATGACTGAAGGATCATTCCAATCTATCTTCTTAGTAGACTTAGATTCAGCCATAGCTCTTTTCCTTTCTTCTTCATCCTATTGTCTAGCAATTTCTTCATCTCTAGTAATCTGAGCTCTTTGTTCCTCATTTATTTGCTTCTTAAATCAAGCTAAATGACGGTCAGCAACACATTAATCCTTCTTATTCAAGCTCGTTCTAGACTTTCTTCTTGGCTTGTCAACTCATCATTATAGCTTTTCCCTTGTCTTATGTTGACCTTTTCTCTGCACTCCTTCTTGTATAAGTAACAGTTCCTCCAGCAGTACTAAGATTTACCTCAGTAGTACTAACTATTAGAACTTCTTCACTAGCAGTACCTTGTTTTGCTCCAGCAGTATTAACTTCAGCACTTCCTTTTTCACTGCTTTCTTGATATTAAATTACTTCTGTAGGAGTCACATCTTGAATTACAGGTTCAGTTTCATTACTTACTTTCTCTTGAACCTCTGCATCAGATAATTTCCTCCCTTGTTTGGAAGAATCATCTGCAATGTCTTCATCATCTTCAGAAAGGACAACTTTAGCTCTTCTCCTGGATTTCCCAATCTTGACTCTAGCCTCTAATTTCTTGACCCTGAGTATGAGCTTAGTAAATGCAGAACTGTAAGTTTTCTTGGTCTTCCTCAAGTCATCCTCCAATACACTAATCCATCTTGATCAGCCAACTTGAGATGTCGTCTTAAAGATCCTTCAGTGATAGACAGTGAGTGACCATCAACGGTAGCATTAATCTTGACTTCTCCATTAGCATCAGTAGAAGCTTCAGCAGATCTCCAAAATTGTTTGATAAACGAGACAGAAACAGCTGGCTTCTGTGTGAGTGCATAACAAATGTGACTTCGATTTAGAAAATCGATGACTTGATGAAACCCTGTACTTCCCGTAGATTTTTCTAAAAACGCGACCATGTTGTGCTTGTCACAAAATTCCAAGTTTGCCATGAATAAAACTGTGAGTAATTGAGTGGGATATGATCGTGTATGTAAGTATGAAGGCTGGAGAAAGTTAATTACAATTAAATAGAGAAAACGTAGAGATATTATTTGACCAACTTAAAGAAAATTGAAGTTATTGTGAATAAATCATTTGAATTTATAGTAGGTTCACGAAAGTCCAATTGGTCAAACCCCTATTCCATAGGTATTTGGCGGAAATATCTCAACGACTCTATTCATTAATGAGTGAACTGTTAGGGGCCAAATAGTACTAAACTCATCGCACCATACTAAATTTGTTTAGCAGTACAAAATAAGCCTAAAGTATAACTTCTCCAACCAACAGCATTACAAACCTCTAAATTTTAGATCATGTCAAGAAAGATTCACCCATCTCTCTTTCTGGTTTTAAAAGCTCACATTTAATCTCTTGTATCATTTAACTCTCATTGCACTCTGTCTATTTTTTCACACAGCTCTCTTTTCCTGTTTTTAAGCTTCACCAATTCCTCTACTTTTCTTTGTATGCGCACACACAACACACACCGTGTAGTTTTTTGGATAAACTACCAGCCTAAAACGATTTGAATGGAGTATCTTTTCCCCAATACTGTTTGCTTTGGCTAGCCCACTGCTTCATTGAAAAAATACAGGGTAGCATTGATAACCATATAGTTTTGAGTAAACTATCAACTATAAATGGATTTGAGAAGTCTTTACCAATAACCGTTTGCTTTGGACTAGCCAATGCTTCATTGTAAAAACATGGTGCATTGATGACCATATAGTTTTGAGTAAACTATCAACTATCAACGATTATTGAGAAGTCCTACCAGTAGCCGATGTGCTCTGGACGATAGTCAATTCTGATGTCTAAAACTGGTGAACTTATGACCATTTGTTTGTGTGGTAGTTACAAACCAACACTTCAAGAACAACCAACAAATGCCTCCCCATCAATAATACATTATTGAGTAACCAATTCACACTATTATCGTTGTATCCTAAAAGTTAGCTTAAAACCAAGAAAAACATAATCTAAACATTTTTCTTGTTTAACAGTATTAAGTGTTACTAACAGGATTAACAGTGATACATAGAAATAACTAGCAGTACTAACTATAAGTAACAGTTTTAACAAACAGTTTTAAATATAACTAGCAGTACTAATTAGAACCAGCAGTATTAAATGACAAAGACTTAATAGTACTAATATTTAACAAACTGTACAAAACAAACAAGAGATTTGGGCCTTAGGGATTGAGCATTCCAATACTTGAGACCAAGTACTGAAATCTACCAGCATCAAAACCTTTTGTAAGAAGATCTGCTACATTACGTTGAGTGTCAATTTTAGCCATTTGAATCAACTTTTTAGCATTGCAATCTCTTATAAAATGATGCCTAATCTCTATATGTTTTGTTTTGGAATGTTGAACAGGATTTTCTATGATACAGATAGTACTAGTATTGTCAATATAAATAACAGTGTTCATAAAATTGTACCCATAATCCATCAATTGGTTTTGGATCCAGAGAACCTGTCTACAACAACTCGCAGCAGCCACATATTCAGCTTCAGTTGTAAGAGTTTGTTACCTTTGCCAGTAATTCTGCCTCCATTTGCTCCTCCACCAAAAGTAACATAACCTCCATCAAAGTCTTTGAAATCTGAAAGATGGGATATGTTTCCAGACATGTGCCTTGAGCATCCACTATCAACAAATCCTTTATCATTTAGCTGTGAATTGCTCTGCACATAAAACTTATGAAGTTAGTTATCTTTGGAGACCCAAGCCATTACTGACTTGGATCTGCCTCGTGCATCAATGTAATTATATTTGTTAAAAACTAGTGATGCACCATTGGGTTTGATAGGTCTCCAAACCCAACATGCTGAGGGCTTAACAGCATTAAATCCCATTGCCCTAACAGTATTAACATTTTGCCTACCAGTATTAACATTTTGATTATAAGATCTTTTTGTTAATGTTGTTCTCTTATAAAAGGGCCTTTGAACAGTTGATTGTGCTTGATTTTGAAAATATGTCCTTGGTCTAGCATAATGAACTGTTGATTTGGGGTGAGCAGTATAAGAAAGCCTAACAGCATTAAAAGACCTAGTAGTACTAAAAGGCAAAACCAGGTTTAATAACCTAACAGTATTAACAGGCCTTGCATTATTAATAGTTTTTAGGCCAGTCTTCATTAAGACTGCTCTTGGAACCATACGTTTGGGACAGCTGTATTGAATGTGATCAAAATTTCCACAGTTAAAACATGCCTTATTATTAAACATAAAGTTACATCCTAACTGATTGGATTTTTGACCATTCTAATTTCTTTGGTTCCCCCTAGGTCCCTGTGACCTGTACATCTCTGCATACCTAACAGACCTTCTAATTGGTTTTTCAGGTTTAACTGACTCTTTCTTAGTAGCAGTAGGTATAGCAGTTTTCTTTTCTACCTTAGGGATAGGCTCAACTTCTTCCTCATCATCTGACACCCAATCTTTAATAATTGGAGCATCAGTATTCTCTCTAGCTTTTTTAGTTTCTTCTACCCTAACATGATTAGCAGGATATAAAAACTTTTCTTTCCAAGCTTTGTCTACCTTAAGTAGAGACTTAACAATGCTAGTTTCAGTAACAGTCTTGTGTTGTTATTTTAAAGAGTCATCAGTATTCTCCTTAGAATTATCTGACTCTTTATCACAAATAGTGCTTGGCTTTAAACTTGAATCCCTAGGACCATACTCATTTACCTCAGGTTGTTTGAATTCTTCAAGACCTGAATAAGTAATCTAAAGGGTGTGGGTCTATTAAAATCAAAGTGATGAGGTGAGGGACAAGACCATTAATAAACCAAAACCCTTTTTGCTTTTGCCAGTTACCTGACTTGCTAACAAATCATCTAAATCTTTTGGTGATTATTCAAACTTTGCAATCTTAAATTCAAGCCCCTCATTTTCTTCCTTAACCTTTTCAAGTTCAGTCTTAAGTAATCCCATTAGATATTCTTTGTGACCTACACTTCTTTTAAGCAAATCAATTTCCTCAGAAAAAAGGACTTCAGATTCTTTATATTTAACTACTTGTCCTTCTAAAATTGATAAACATCTTTTATATGTAGCTGCTTTAAAACCAGTATCATCTAATTTAACAAGCAGATCATCATAATGTTTCTTTAGAGCTTCATAATTATTTAGACAAGATTTAGAACAAGATTTATCAATTGATACCTCAAAATCTGTGAATGTCATGAGAGCCATGTCTGCTTGAATTTCATCTTCTGCCATGTTACTCCAATCAAATCCAGCACCATCTATAGCACACATTGCCTTTTCAAAAGCATCTTCAATCTTCACCGCCTTTGATGAGCTACCTTGATTCTAATGTAATTTCTTTACTCCACTTTGGGTGTGGGGCTACTGGCATTCTTCCTAGCAAAATGACCATTTTATGGCATTGAAACATTCTAGCCTTTGATTTATCATAACCAGCAGTAATTGCTTTCCAACAATGATGATCTTCCTTCTAGTTCTCTGATAGCAAATCCTTGCCCTCATGCAAGTAGTGCCATATTCCACTTTAGATCCACTCTTCAAATCATCATCATAATTGCTCAAGATCTACAGGAACAAGTTGAAGACCCTTGTGGTTTGAGTAGACAAAAAAAAGCATAAACTTGGCATCACTAAAACTAGCGTACAGTTTTTCAACAGTCACTAGCAATATTAACATTGGTGTCGCCAGTACTACTCCATGTTAACAGTAATAATAGTATTAGTACTACTTGGACTGAAGTGTTCGAAAATCCATGTTCTTATCATCATTGTTAGCAGCATCAATCTCTTAAACCTTTTGTTCAACAATTTTAAAAATTGTTGTACAAAATCCTACCAAACCCATAGTATCACAGTCCGGGTTGTTCATCCAGAAACTAGCCACATGTGTATCCCATTCACAAGGTAAGCTCCTCAAAAACTTAACATTTAGATCTTTTGGAGGAGTAACTACACCCAGAATTGCCAATCTACTAACAAGCTTTTGAAGCCTGTTAAACATTGATTGAGCATCAACATACTGATTGAAGGTAAGTTGATGTTCATTGGGTAGTGCCATTAGCAGTAGACTTCGAGCCTTTACATCATTCTTTTTGCAAATCTTTTCTTTAGTAGTAGAGGGCATAGTCATCTTCAATGCTGTTGATGGACCAGATTTTGGTGCTGTAACAGGAATAGGTACCCAAGAATTCCCATTTTCTATTACCTCTTATAATGCATAATCTTGGATCTAAAAGTATTGTTTAATCCTTATCTCCCACGTCTCATACTCCCCGAGTTTGAGCATAGGAAGCTTTGCCAACGCATTGTTCTGAGAATTTTCTAACTCCATTACCTCTAGATTAAAGTTTCTCAAAGCACAGGCTCTGATACCACTTGTTGATCTCACGCCTTGATCGATTCTTTACGTAGTAAAGAGTTTGTTACCTTGGAAGAATCCAAAATAACAAAGATTGAGACTTTTTATGTATACCAAAGTGTATGCGAAATCTACACTTTGATACTCTAGAGGTGTTTATCAATGAAACAGTGATAGCCAAACAAACAATAAACAATGAACCAAACTGCTTCAATATTATTAGAATAATACGAGTACTCTTGTAGTACTGGGGTTACAAACCTTAAAGCTATTACAATCTTTTTCTAAAAGTATTTCTATCACTTGAAAGTATATATCTATTCTAAACATAGGATATCCTTTTATAGAACACAAGGAGTCTTTTACAAAGATAACAACCTTTTTTAGGAATCAGTATTACATTCAAATATAAATATCACCATAAATCTCCAATGCATCCTTATCTCCAATTCAGCAGCTTTGACCATCAGTAGTACTAACTCTTTCTACTAGCAGTATTAATTAACACTGGCAGTACTAAGTTTGTACTGGTAGTACTAACTCCATTAGTACTGTCAGTTACACCTTGGCAGTATTAACTCTTATGAAGATTTATTCCTAACACCGTTTGGTTTCATTTGGTTTGTATTGCTGTTGTCTGCAACTTAGGTTTTGTTTGGTTCTCGGACAGCTACGCGGGTCGGTTGCATTTGTTTGTATTGCTGTTGTCTGCTGCTGTTTCGAGCAGTTACACGGGTTCAACACGGGCTCCTTAAACAAGTTGGCTTGTTGTTGTCTTGTCTGCTGTTTTGTTCATTTGCTGTTGCGTCTGCTACGTGTATTGGTGGTTGGTTTGTTGGTTTAAACTACTTGGCTGGTTTGCTGTTGTGGTTGTTTCGACTGGTTATCGGACAGTTTGCTGGCCCTAATAGTTGTTCGCGGGTGTGTTGTTTTTGACTTATTTGACACACACTAGCATTCTAGGATTGTTTGCTTATTCACAGCCGTTTTCGGATAGTTTGTAATAATAATAATAATAATAATGAAGTGAGGGTTTTGACAAGGTTTCGACTTTGGTTTGTGTTGTAACATGCCTGTTATACGCTTCCATTGCCCTTTTGTATGTCTTAGTGGATGCCACGATGGCAGTGGAAACAGGCTTACCAAAACTTTAATGATTACTCACCTTCGGGACCGTCATTGCAAGGGTGATGCGCAAGCTATTACTAAACAATCTTTAGCCACTAATCTTGCAGTTTTTGACGAGGCAGAGGTTACATTTAAGCATGTGGGCCTTTGTTGTGTGAGGTTTGCGTCAAAACACACACTCTTCGTTCTAAATGTCGTCATAGCAGTTCTCATTTTATACCACCCCCTGATTGTAGTGACGGTATTATTAGGTTTGTGCTTTATGGCTTTACCAAACCTTCAGCTCCCTCTTCTTCGGATCCTCTTGACCATGTTGATGTTTTGGGACAAGATGTGTATGGTGGTTTTACCTTGACTCTTCTTGACCGTTTGCTTTCTAAAGGGTAACGCACTGTCAAATCTATCCCTCCTAAGTGCCGATTAGGGTCCTCTAGGGTCCTAAAAGGCGCTCTTAATAAGGTGATCTGCACACTGGATGACATCTCTTGTTGGGTTAGTTTATTAGTGTTACCTCTTTGTCTCCTTAAAACCTTTAGTCCGAGGAGTAATCTTGAGTGTAAGTCTGCTACTAAGCGTCAACGCCAGGAAGAGTGCATAGCTAGTGGTATTCGTTTGTGGGGTATGCCAGGTGGTAGTTTGCAGCTTTTGAGGGAAACTTTAGCTGAACCAGCACTTTCGTTGTCTGATATTCTAGAGGAGGACCTTGATTCGAGTGAGCAAAATATCAAGCAGTGTAAAAGGAAAATATGTGATGGCCATTATACCACGGCTGTTAGAGTTCTATCTTCTTCAGGTATTGCTCCTTATACTGATGCTACTCTTGATGACTTAAAAGCCAAGCACCCTGGTATGTGCTTAAATACACATACCCTTTACCTAATAAAACGAGCTAAAAAGACCAATAATGACCAATAAATACAGAAAATGCATTGTATTCGTTTGTATTGTGAATTGTGTCTTGCAGGTAACGGATATTGCACAAAAAGACAAAAACGAAGCAAAACGGACAAAACCGGGCACGAGAATGGAAAGAGTATGAGAAATCGAAGCCGAAGAAGTATACATCTTTAATGGGCAAACCCGTACCCAATTTATTGGGCCGGGTCAGCCCACTAAAGTGTTATACTTATAAACCTCAAAACCTAAAACCCATTTAAATAAACCAAAGTCCAAATCCATTTTCTATCATCCTAAAAAGGCCCAACTTATAAAAGCCCAATCCTAACCCGTCCAAGTCAAAGTCTCATTAGCCCGGGTCAAAAGATATAAACGTTTGGTCAAATGGGAGTTACTGTTTATCCCTTACCACCACTCTTATCCCTCCCTCACTTACACACACAAACGCAGGTTAATTCTTTTCACCACACGCACACCACTCTTCTAGAAGACCTCCTGACAACCCTGACACCTCAAGTCCACGCTGGCAATCCGCGGGGTAATAATGATTGGAGGAGAGGACGTGGCACTTGATCCAACGGCTCAAGGATTAGATGATCAAAGGCGGTTTGGATTTAAGGGCTAAGATGAGAGAAGAAGGACGCTCCTCCAAGGCCTGGAAGCTTCCCTCAATTACTATAAATAGGGCTTTAGGTTTCATAGCTTAGGGGTAATTTTGAGCTTAGTTGAATAGCTTATTTTAGCTAATATCTTTTATGTAATTTCTGCTTTTCTTTATCTTGTAATGAACTTTTAATTAATAAAATTTCGTTTTTCTTTGAGTTTTAATCATGTCTTTACTTTTAAGCGTTTTTGTTGAGTTTAAGTTTACATATGATTTATAAGCTTTAATAAGCTCTTTTTACTTATAAGATACTGCTTATTCACTTAAGCTTTGCTAAAGCTTAAGTGAATAAGATTTCTGTCGGAACCCAAAATCACCTTCACTTCATTATTGAAACAAGAAAAAATAAGATGAGATAAAATGGAAGAATTGTAAAGAGAAGTTAGAGAGAGAAAGTAGAGAGAAAAATGAGAGTTGGTTAATTCATACAAATGAGAAATGAACAAATGAGAATCAACACCATTTTCCATAGTGGAAAATGGTATATATACCCTACACAACTACATGGGGCGTGTGGGTGATTCGTGGATTAGTACACACTTATATAGCAACCCTAATACAGATCCTGACCGAATGCCCTTGACCAAGGCAAAAGGTCAAATTCCACAAAAGGAGAAGATACACAAGTAAGAATCAATAATAAAAAGATTCCGGAAGAGATATTCCCGGGTCGTATGTCCCAACGAGGCTGCAATTGAAAGTTATCCTGGTTTGATGAGAAATTGAATGATGGAGAATATATGATATGATAGAAACACTGATATAATTACAACTAAAATTAATTAAATAAAATCTAATTTATTCTACGGGAAACAAATATAGGAAATGGGGATCTTAAAAACTACGGGAAACAAAATTAGTTATAAGGAAATCCTAAAATTAGATTTATACTAAAATACGGGGAACAGAATAAGGTATCGGGAAACCTAAATATTAAAAATTAAGAAAATAAATGCTAAATTAAATTAAAAATCAAAATTAAATTCTAATTAACTTAATTTGAAAAATAAAAA
>BQNB010187658.1:0-12020 GCA_026074375.1 Tanacetum coccineum
CTGATTATCCGAGCATGAGTAGACATGGCGTATCCTTTTCAAAACGTACTTTCAAAAGTTATAGGTTTGACAAGTCTCGACACTTTGACACATCTTCGAAAATATTTCGTCTTTTAGTGTATTTCGTATTTTAGTGTATTTTGTCTTTTAGTGTATTTCGTCTTTTAGTGCATTTCATCTTTTAGTGTATTTCGTCTTTTAGTGCATTTCGTGTTTTAGTGTATTTCATCTTTTAGTGTATTTCGTCTTTTAGTGTATTTCATCTTTTAGTGTATTTCGTCTTTTAGTGACCCGTCACACCAAAGTTGACTCAGTAACCGGAAATGTTGACCTAAACTCGACACTTAACGGTATTCTATAGTTTATCATAAGTTTGATAATAAAAATATATTTTTTGACGCATTTATAAAGTTTATAAATTTTTGACATGACCTTTTAAAAATATCGACTTTCCATTTTTATCCATCTCGACTCGTGAAAATATCCGTTTTATAAAAGTACATCTTTTATTGACTCAAAAGAATATCCGGTCTATTTTCGACAACACCGCAAATATTACAACAAATTTATTCTAAACCTAAACCTCTTCGACTTTCAATTTATGTTTCCAACAACACAAACATTTAACTTAATCTCTTTGCCAATAGTATTTAAGCTCGCTATACAATAAATCTCAAATGAATAATATAGCCGCAATAATAACAATATATATGTCAAAGTAGCCACAACAAACTTTTATACGCAAAAGTACAACTACTTTTTATGTTCTTCCATTTATAGATAAAAAGATTAAACTTTGAGACTTGTAGTTTTATAGAAAAATAGGTAATGATTTTCACAACGATACGCTTTATACACCTTGTTCGGAATGATCATACGAATGTAAAAGTACAACTCATTTATGAAAAAGTAAAGTTGACTTACAAGAAAACACGACAAAAGATGATTAGGAACTAAGAACAACCCAATCATTGTTTATAAATTACCCGGATAGAAACAAGAACCGACCTCGAACAATATATCTTCAAATGGTTGTTCAAAGATTAAAAACAATGAATTTGGGTGGGTGTTTGTTGCTATGTTCGGCCGAGTACAAAGGAGAAAGGGGGACCGAAATGATCCGCAAATAAGGGCTTAGAAAGGACCTTGTACAAGCCACTATGTAGGGGACATGTTTAACTTATATCAACATTTCAAAAAAAAGGATCCCCTGCCTAAAGAGTGTGTGTAACCGGTTATACTTGGCCAATAAGGGGGACCAAAATGGTCTCCAATATTTTAGGGCTATAGTGCTCACTTTTGAATTAATTTCCAAGGACTTTGCATGCATATGCATATGCATAGATTAAAACACGAATTACATAAATAACGATTCGAGTAACGATAACACGGAAAATTATAAAATTTTAGATATTGCTTTAAAACATAAAAACATGGCTATTGCCAAAATACTACAATGTTTGGTGTCCCGGTTCGCTCCCGGCGACGATTCTCAGATGATCACGGAACAACTTCACGGTTAACCGGTAAGGCTTAACGAAACTTTTAAAAATTCAAATTTCTAAACAAAAACGGCTAAACAAAAATTCTCGGGTTGTCACATGGTTGAGGGTTTAGAGGTCTCTACTGAAAGTTTGGGCGTCCAAGTTGACATGTATTAGGGTGTTCATTTGGAATTCGTTTGGCATATATAGTACTACTCTTAGGGGTGGAGCGGTAGATGGTTCGCTCATCCCGGAGATGATTCTTAGATTATAATGGGACAACTTCCCGGTTACGAGTAAAAGTTAAACGAAACATCAAAAAATTCAAATTATCAAACAGAAAGAACCTAAATTATTGAATGGAAATTCTCAGGGTGTCACAGTATCAACAGGACTCCAACTGGGATTGCAATTAACCATATGAGCCCGCTCAAGAATCTCAGTAGCAAACTTACGTTGAGATATGAACATCCTCGAAAAATCACGTGTAACAGAAATACCCAGAAAATAATTAAGTGAATCGAGATCTGTCATAGAAAACTCCTAATGCAATAAACAATAATCTGCTGTAACTAAATCTCAGAAGAAGGCAATGAAACACTATCAATCAACTATACAATAATAAATAAGCAGTGTCAGCCCCCTCGTTTGTAAATAAATAATGATGAGTCACAACGACTATGATTAAACCCAGAGTAATATAATCCGCAAATCGCTAAAACCAAGCCCGATAGGCCTGCTTGAACCCATAAAGACACCGCTATAATAAAAAAACATAGTCAGGATTTGCAGAATCCTGAAACCCTAGAGGCTGATGCATAAAAACCGTCTCATATAAATCACCATGTAAGAAGGCATTCTTGACATCAAGATGATGAACTGGCCAATGTCGAGAAGTAGCCAAACTAAGAACAGTTCGAATAGTACCTGGTTTGACAACCAGACTAAAAGTATCATCAATATCAATACCCTCCAAATGTGTAATACCATTCGCTACAAGACGAGCCTTATAGCAACTAAGAGTGCCATCTGCTAAATACTTGTGGCTAAACAACCACATACAACGAACAATATTGGTGTCAGTGGGTCGGGAACAAGAGTCCCAAGTGTATTTTTAATATGTGCCATTATTTTCGATCACACAAAGCATTTCCCAATTTGATCTTTAACGCATCATAATACATTGGGTAAAGAAAAAGTGAAGACATGAAGGATTTAGACGCTTAGTTGGGAGATTAGATCGACACGAACATTGACCATGGGATGAACTGAAACCAGATTTGGGTACAATAGGTGGTGAAACGGTCTGGTTTGATATCTTGGTGAGTCGCTGGCCTATAAGGATGGTAAGGGCTGGTTCAGTTGGTGTGGTTGGACCGCTGGTTACGAGAATTAGTAAAAGCGATAGATAGAGTGTGTCTAGTTGGTCGTATGGTTTGGGGATTGATTGACCGAATACCATCAAAGGGCATTTGTTGTGGTGTGTGATATTTTAAGTATGGGATGAACGAATGATGTGAAGATTGATATTTAGTTGCTCTTTCCAAAAAAGTATAGGAAGAAGGTGAAGTGAGGTGTCATAGAGCAAAGGAAAATACATCTCATAAAAAGGTCCGTGTCAAGAAAGAGAATTTTTTTAGTGTTCAAGTCAAACAACGTATCCATGATGATTTGGATCGTGCCCCAAATATATGGATGTGTAGAACATGGTTCAACGATTTGTGATGGTAAACGAGTGAGGTAACAAAACACCAAAGGTAAACATAGGAGCTAAGTCAGGTGTGGTTTTAAAGAGACGCGTATAGGGTATTTCATTGTTAATTACACTCGAAGGTAAAATATTTAATAGGTGGAGGGCCATATCAAGAGCTTCGACCCAAAAAGTAGGGGGAAGGTGAGCTTGAAAGAGTAAGGTCCGAATGAGATTGTTGATTGTGCGTAGCATTCGTTCAGACTTACCATTTTGTTGCGAGGTTTTTGGACAAGAGAACCTAAACTAAATGTCGTTCAAGGCAAATAATTTATGTAAGGTGTGGTTGTTAAATTCACCACCATGACCACACCAAAACGACTTGATTTCACACTTAAATTGAGTGTGAAAAAAGTTAAGAAACAACACAAACTTAGACAAGACATATGATTTATTAATCAACGGATTAATGATCCAAGAATAAGTAATAGTAAACCCGAAAGATTTAGAATTAGGGAAGTCCACACATCCAAGTGAACAATGTCAAAACAAGATTTAACCAAAGTATTAGAACTAACAAATGGAAGCCTCACGTGCTTGCCAAGCTGGCAAGCATGACAAAGGATAGGAGGTTTCTCTTTATTACATGAAATGAAGTTACGAGAAATGAGACTACGTAACACTTTACTTTCGGGATGTCCAAGACACTGGTGCCACGTGGTTTGCTTGGTAAGAAAGGCACAAGGAAGGAAGAGGCTAGTGACGGGTAAAATCCCCTGTGCAATCACAGTGGAAAAGAACACGACTAATGTGGTGTCATTTTATACATTTTTTCTGGGTCATTTACCCTAAAATTCATGCAAATATGCCCAATTATTGTACTTAATCGTTTCTTTTTGATGTTTTAGCATTTGGAAGAAAAACACGTGACTTGGGCTCAACTTGGGAAGAAACTGGACAAAAACACAACACTTGTATACACAAAAGCGTGGAGACGGCGTCAAGATTTGTTACGACACTGTCAGAAGTGAAGGGCGACGACGTCACCACGACTTGTGACGCAGTCATGATAACCGACATAAAGAAGCCTTTAGAAGATTCGGCGAGCTAACGGCGTCAGGAAACCCTAGCGACGCCGTCAGACCCCATTTCCTATATATACAAACCCTATTTTTATCAATTTTGTGTGTAAAACAACTTAGAGTAATTCTGAGATAACTTGTTGCACATTTAGGTCGATTTAAGGTTTTTAACCCTTGATACTCATTTACTCCAAATTTAATTGAGTGAAGTTCCCTAAACCTTTTAATCATTCAATAGTCCTATGTGTTGTTTGATTAATTTTCTTCGCTTTTAATTAACATGCTTGGCTAAATTAATTGTGTTTCTTTAATGAATTGCAAAAACTTAGTTGTTAATTCTCTTTTATTATTGCTTCTTGTTAATGGTGTGCGTGTTAGGCTCTAGAAAACTAGCTATTTGATCTTCATATCATAGCATAGATTTTTAGGGAAACGCGGTTTATGTTATAGAAACATGTATTAAGATGTTCATATCTCGATCACCTTTCGGTGGATTCTGAATTAAGTATTTATTGCGCGTGAATTTACTATTAGACGTGAGCGGTGTCTGCAGGTAACCACCATCTAGGTTGTCATGTTGATAGCGGACTTGACTAACCCGCTGCTGAGTTAGGGAATATACTTACACATTACATTAACAAGGGTGACGGGCAATAAAATCAGAGAAAACAACTAGGGAGTAGTGCATGATTAGGTAAACACGTTTGTTTAACCATACGAGTTTTTCCATCAATTTACTTTTCTGCATAATTAAGAGTAGTTTAATTTAGTAGTTTAATCAACCCCTCTTCAAACCCGAGATTTTACTTGCTTTCTAAAAAAATATAAAAATACAAAAATAATCTTCCCTCAACCTTTAGACCTTGTAAACATACAATTCGAGCATACCCAAACTATTCCCCTAAAGAACGATAATAACCCCCCGAGTCCTTGCCTGTACTATACTACAACAGTTAGGTAATCTGTCTAGGAGGGTTGTAAAACTTTTGTGGTGCAACCCGCCGCATCAAGTTTTGGCGTTGGTGCCGAGGAAGATCCTAGGTTTTAGATTCTATCTACTTAAGTCCTACTCACTAGATTTCCTATAAGTGAAGTTTTCTTTGTTCTTTTAGAATAGCTTTCTCGTAGTCTGTCTCTTTCTTTAGTTAGTTTGTAATTTCCATTTAATTATTCCATTCTTCATTATGGAGAACGCGAATCCATCATCACCACCCAGATCACCAACTTCACCCATTAGTAGAATGGTTAAAAGCTCGATAAGCTTTTTGAACTCTTTAGGCAAATTTTCCACTTCCCTCTAGTGAACCTTCTTTCCAAGAAGGAGGAACCCGAATTTGATAAGTTGTAAGGAAACGAATAAGTGCGGAGAGAAGAAGAAGAATTGAGAAAGATTGAGGAAAATTTGAGAGATGACTAGAATACTTTACCACCTACCCTACTAGAGAAGATTGAAACATGAAAGGATTTTGAAAATCCCTCGACCCTTCTGGGTCTTAAGCTAAATTAGAAAAAGAAGTTTGGATAATATAAAGATCCAGTGTATGATAAGGTATTTCCTTAAAGAGCAAACGTACATCAATCTAGAATCCCCAGTTAATATAATGTTTAGGCTTTACTATTATTGGATTATGAGTGAGGCATTAAAAGCAAGAAGAAACTTTCAAATCCTAGGAGACTTGCAATTTTTGTAGGAAGGTATAGGTATAAAAGTTATTCGTAGTAATTCTTACTTATGAATGCGATTTTTTTGGTTCTAGAGGATGTTAGTAGTGTCATAGACCACTATCTAATGGGATGGTTATAGAAAGCCTTTTGTAAAACAGTTACCTTACTTATAATAAAAAAAGGAACTGTTTTGTTTGAGAAAAACGATGAGAGGGTGACCTTTAAAATGCCTCATAAGATAAAAAGGTTTAAGGATATGGAAGATTTAAATACCGATAACATACCACCCTTCTTTGTAGCAAGTAAGGGAGACGAGGAAAAAGAAGAAGGTTATGTTTGTAGGAAAAGAATGACTCATTACTTGGATTGTTTGAAATTAGGACCCGAGTACAAGCGCGATGAAGGGATAATCAAAACAATTAAATTCACAATGAAAAGTCTAGAGTAATGATGATTAGGATCACAGTAAGGAGAGTGACTCTGAGTCTAGCTAGAAGACTCGTTAATAAAGAAAAGCGCTTACCATGTGGCAACCCAATCTTTTTATTTTATGCATTTTAGGAGTGTCATGTGTTTTAATTTTTATAATTTGTCTTATATGTTTGAATTATATGTGATCACGCTTTGTTTTATCTTTAACCACATCTTAATTTCAATCAAAGGTATTTACATAAATAATATAGCGGTAAATATCTAGTTTTATACCATTTCAAACATGTAAAATAGATAGTTTAAGTTAAATTCGCACTTTTATGTTTTGTTTGTTTGTTTTGAGTCATATGTTTATACTAACCGTTTTTGTGGATTATGCAGTGAAATTTTTCAAGAAAATCATTAATAGGACATTTTTGCAGAAAACAAAATGCTAAATTCTCAGTGTGTGGAGACGGTGGTCAGCACTGTAAGCAAGAGAAATCCGCGATTTTTGAATTTTTGAAAGTTATTTTGTGTTTAATTTCAGAATATTTTTAATTTTCTACATTATTGTAGAGAAGCACGATTACATTATTAACATTATATCGTTATTTCTTTTTAGGATTTATAATTTTATATTAATAGGGTTGTATATTATTTCCCATTGATTTTACTTTGGGTATAGTTGTTTTTGTCTTTGATTCACAGGTTATATTAGATGAGGAGAGTCTGAAATTTCGTTTAATTCACTTGGACGATTCTTGGATGACAATTAGTTAGTTTATCTCGTTTTTTCTCCAAATTTTGAGCAAACTAGGGGATTATTAGTTTCTCTGCTTTTATTAACGTCCCTTGATGTTTTCGGGTACTCATAGAACATTGGGGATAATGTTCAAAATAAGTGTAGAGGGTAATAAAAGCTGTTGATGCAACATTGACTATGATCTCCTTTATGTTTTAACCATGAAAAATAAACGTTCACAAAACGTAAAATAACAAACGATAGCCAAAATCCGTAAAACCGGATATTCGCCTCTAGCGCGCTGGTCACGCGTCAGCACGTGGCTAGCGCGTCACTTGCAAATTCCGTTTTTATGGAGTCACTTTTGTCGGCTTTCCTCTTACCCGGCACATGTGGAAACTTCAATAAAGGTTTGTATATGATAGTTGAGCATTTAGGAACACTCCAAATGAGGTTTTGACTTAGAGATGAGAAAAAACGAATCCTCCTATTTTTTCAACAAAATGCCAACTCAAATCTTTTATCAAACGCCTCTAGCCAAGGCCGAAACTTCTTTCTAAACCTAATATGATCATATTTTCAGCATACTATCAAACGAAAGTATTCATTCAACCTTAATTTGGATTTACGTTGTTCTTAATCACGTAACGGGTTTTACTCCCTTGTTGGTCAAACTAAGTTAAAGGTCACTTTGCGTAAACGCATCATTTCCCGTTAGAGATACTTAACTTGGATGCAAAGCCTTTTTGCATAAAGATGAGTAGTGATCCAAATCCATTGTTTGTTTATCATGATTAAAGTCTAAATACTAATGAGTTTGTGGAATTTGGAGTTAAACATACTTTGAGTTTTCGCATCTCCTTACCTATAAATATTTTACAAACTCATACAATGTAGTTCCTCATATGACAAGAGACTACAAACTCCCACATCTCTCTACACAATCTAACACCTTCCTTCCTAATCATTTGTTTACACCTTTTCTTACCCAATAAAAATGAATATATCCTCCGCACACACTCTAAAAATTCTTTTTCTAACCATCCCATATTCACATTTTGCCCGCTCTGTTCTCTCTTATTGCATAATGAATTATAAACCCAAATCAATCCTTTGATTTCATCATAAACATCATCATCTTCATACTTCTCATCCTCAAACCACCTCCAAGCCTAAACTCTCTTCACCATAAACCTTCCCTAAATAACACCTACATGGGACAACTCACATTCTCCATAATGTACTCTTCTTGTACTTGTTGTACCTCTTGTCTCCTTCATTCCCTACATAGGCTCCTCCACATCCCATCAAAACATTCTCCCCCACATATCTACTATTCACCTTCTTCCTCACAACCATTTGAATTTCACACACACACACACACATACACACTCTCTCTCTCTCTATCATCCTCACCCTTGATCAATCCACTTCATCAATCTAAGTTACCTTACTCAATTCTCCTCCCTTGGATTAAATTTAAATAAACACAACAAACACACTTCTTTATCCACCCTTAATCAATCCACTTCATCAATCCAAGTTACCTCATATCTTCTCCTCCCTTGGATTGAAATCAAATCTTAAACAAACACATCCCCTCTCTTCAAACCAACACATCTCACTCTCTAAACAAACACACTTCTTTTATCATCCTTGATCTTGCCACTTCACCCATCCAACATCCCTTTCTTCATCCCATACTCACCCTTCATTTCAAACTAAGATCAAGAAGCTCCTTTCCATCCCATCACCATCACATCATGCCAACTCACTTACACCTCATTCTTATCTTGCTCACTTATCCAACATATGGTTAAAAGATTTGAAATTCAAATTTTAAATCTTCCCCCTTTCTCTCCAAGTTAAGAATATTCTTGGAATATTCTCTTATACCCTAACTATCTTCTTTAAACTTTTAGTTGGATCCTAACTAAGCTAGTTTCATTTTGAGGAATACCCACAATACCCTTGTCCGGTTGTTCTTTTCTCTCTTTTCGATATCAGATAAGCAAAAGGATTTTTAATACTTCACTAATACTTTTATCAAATGGTTATTTGAGTTGGTTGACCTTGAGTATAGGAATGATTGAAAGGTCAAAGCGTGAAGTACAATTGGGGTTTAACAAGTGCGGGTATTTAATACGTCAAAGTCTCGAAGAAAATAATTCAGGAATCTGGTGCGATGGCCACACACTGACGCGTGGGTAGCGCGCCACTCGTGAATTATTTTCCCAAGTTTAGGAATCTTGGCCTATAAATTGTCACATCTCCAAAATTTGATAGCGCAGAACGGTAACAAATTGGGGCGCACGCCATAGCGATAAAAGTACAGTAATAGGAAAACGGCCTCAAAAGAAACATTTTTTTAAAATAAGTTTGCATTCCGATGACATGAAATTATTAGAGTTTCACAATCAGGTCCTACAAGTTTCAATCTTGAGTCATCCACCTAGTCATCTTCACAATAAGATTCACCATGTAACCATTCCTCACAAGTGAATTTTATAATGAAATGTGTCTCATCTTTATATCCCGACACTTATAAGCATGTATGCTTATGTTGTTAAAAGCAAGTGAATTTCGTAATGAAATATGTCTCATCCTCATATCCCGACACTCATAAGCATGTGTGCCTATGTTGTCGAAAGTCAAGTGGATTTTGTAATGAAATGCGTCTCATCAAATCATTTCCACTTTTTAGCAAGTGAAGAACACAAAGAAGATATTCAATCTTTAAGTGTTGTTAAGTCATCACAATGTCGATTCTTTCACTTTTCTTCCACCATTTTCATATTTTCACCTTGTTCGTCAACATTAACAACCAACAAAATGCCAAACAAACCTACTGTCAACACCCTCCAATTCCATTCACGCTCCTCCTTCGTCGTTTATGTTCTCTCATCCTTATCATCAACATTTAGTACGACCTAAAATCTTACGATAATATTTATCCTTAAACACTTCAAACATGAAAAGTATACATAATGCTTAACAAAGAAACCTTGAAGATTTTGAAATCTCTCGATACAACCCTTAGTCTATTCAAATCCATATCATCATCTTGGTTAGATGACGATACCATAAGAAACATGTCGATCAAAATACGAGCATACTCCTTATCCAAATGACATCTTGGAAGATATCATTCTCATAATAATAGTGTGTCAATCAATAAACAAACTTTCTTTCATTTGTTAAAGTCAGTATTATACCGAAGGGTGTTGGTCAAGTCTTAGTCATTAAGCTTGTGTCGGTCGAACCTTATCATTGCTTCCTAAACATTCTCATGTCTTAAGTATACGTCGTGTTTCTAGGTTTTAACTTTTATTTTAAAATGTCATAACTTAGAGTGCATATATCTAAGACATGCATGTCTTGCTACCCGTTGTGTATTCTTATATATATTTACCTATCATCGTTATTATATATATGTGCACTTTTCTACTAATTTTTTCTTTTGTAGCTTGATTCCTTGTTGCCCCAAACAAGGGGGAGCATACACCGAAGGGGAGTTGCAATCGTTATGACATCTACACATTTCTTGATATGTGTATTCCACCCCTATAATATTGCCCTTATATATATATATATGTATATGTATATATATATATAGGAGCGTGTTATATTGAGAACTCATTTTATATGCAGAACTTTACAAAAAACTATTTTAAAGCAATCTAGACCCTTGGATCATTTAATCAATGGTCATTAATGCATGATGGCATTTTTGTAAATAATTGAAATTAAAATTTGGCTGTAAATGTATAGATAAGGGTATAATTGGTATTAAACATAATTAAAAAGTGTAATCGTAACTGTTTCCCAATTAATGAAACAATCAATATCATTTATTTTAAGGAGTTTCAAAATAAATTGTATCATTTATTTTAGGGAGTTTTAAAAGTGTTAATCAATATATGGATATACAATCAATACAAAATCAATCCTATCATTTATTTCAAGGAGATTTATAAAAAATATGAGAGATTTATACAAAAAAAGAACAAATATGTTACAAATAAAAAAAACATACATGTTTTACAAATACAACATACATATTTCTCTCATTATAAACCATTCATGTTTCATAATTAAAAAAAACAAATATGTTCCAAAATAAAAAAACATATATGTTTCATAAAAAAACATACATGTATCTCAATTAAAGTAACATACATGTTTCTTAAAAAACACCCTTTAATTGAAACCACAATTATAAAAATCGTGTTATTTATTATCAAAGAATAAATTGTATTTATTATCAGAGAATAAATCGCATCATTTATTTTAGGGAGTACAATCAATACAAAATAAATCTGGAAATACATTTAATATCATTAATTATCAAAGAATAAATGGTATCATTTATTTTAAGTAGTTTTAAAAGTGTTAATCTAAATCTGGATATGCAATCAATACAAAATATATCCTTAGATAATAAACTGAATTAAATAAATAGAAAATAATTTATTAAATTCTGATTGGTTTATAATAGTTCTGTAAAGTTCTGCATCTAAAATGAGTTCTCAATATAACACTTCACTATATATATATATATATATATATATATATATATATATATATAGAGAGAGAGAGAGAGAGAGAGAGTTTGGTTCCAATAGAAAGTGATTTTGGGTAAAAATGATAGAAAGTGTAGAGAATTTCTTTATGTGTTATTAATATCATGTGAAAAGTGTGAAGATTTCATTTATGTGTTATTAATCTCATGTGAAAAGTATATTAGTATAGAAAGGATAAGATAGAAAAAAATTGATAAATGAATGACATTAGTGATTGTCTTTTAATGAATAACTCTTCATTAATGAAGAAAAAATGTTGTTTGACCCATTTAAAAGGATTTTTTCTATTAATTACAAGAAATTCATCATTGTTATATTATAGCGACACACTAATTTTTCTATACTTTTATTTATGACACA
>BQNB010187661.1:0-12020 GCA_026074375.1 Tanacetum coccineum
GAGAACATAGAACACCAGTTCTATGATAACACCTTAGAATACCAACACGAGCTTTGGATATCTCAATGAACAACGAGCTAACAAACCAACTTAAGAATCGCAACGACAATGCCAACAGGTATCCGATGTATCCGCAAACGATAGATAAAAGGAAACCTTACCATCTACGCAACCCAACCTAATATAATCGCCCAATCGGTTAAGAGAGGAATTCTCTAACCACACAACCATCCTCAACAGGATCTCACATCACATCTACACTACCATCTACACAACTATCCAGACTTACATCCTTACATAATACATACAAGCAACAATGATCAATGCAATCAAAGTCACAAGTCCACGTGTGTGTTGCCTTTATAATTATGTTCGCGACCATAATTATAATTGCACCTTTTTCACACGTGTACTTACTTCCAAGACCACACATCTCAATGATAACACACATCTACCACATAGCACTTAATAATAATCCAAATATAACTCAAACATGATAATCCATCTAACGAACCATAAAATCCCAATCGACCAAACGAAACAGAAGTCACATTGTGACCCAAAATATAAAAGCAATCCTCGATTATAGCAACGCATCGAGGTAGAAAACAAAATAAACTTATGTTGGGCCTCGCTTGGGTTTGACTTTTCTCTCTCAAAAGTCACCCAACTCCGCGGGTCCAGTGAGGTAAACAATCTCCCAACGATATCTCCTAGGGGTAGGGGAAGACATGACTAAAACAATAACAAAGGGGTATATACTATTAGATCCCCATAATGAAAAAGTATATATTTCATATTATATAGTAGTAATTCAAAATAGAAAGAATTTCAAAGCTTTTAGGTAGCGGGAACATACGGTATATACGTACACAAACACTTATGCCCTAAAATGCAACTATATGAGGGACCCTTAAGCTATAGTCTAGGCTCAACCACCTAGTTCTCTATAACCAAAGGCTCTGATACCAATCTGTCACACCCCGCCAAGGCGGAAACGCGAGGCGTAAACAAGAATGGATATCATCACAACACATGGTGTCTATATAGAGAATACTAAAATGAAAACTAAAGTAAAGCAAAGACACAAAGTGTCATAACAATACCCAAAACCTAATGGTGTCTTTATTAATGAGAAAGAGGTCTCGTCAATAAATGACATGCAAAAACATAATCCAAACAATTCATGCAAACGCATTTATTCAAACAGAAAGCATAAATAACTCCAAGCATCCTACGGTCTCTTCTAGCCACTTCGCTCTATCTTAGCACCATTAAGCTCACCTGAAAATGATGCTTAAAAACGTCAACACAACGGTTGGTGAGAGTCATAGGTTTAAGACTCACATTATAAACCTTTCAAACCAATTACTGTGATTATCAAAACAATATAGGACAATTATGCAACATATGAACTTATGCTAACATGCAAACCAAATCACCATATCAAACCAACCATACATATACTGGGTAGGCGTACCCCTCCGATCCCACATACGTCACTTACGCACCTAAAAGTCTACCAGCTGAAGCTTATATTTAGGCCTGGACCCATACCAATTCACTGAGTTGATCAATCTCAAATTAACGATCCGTGAGATGATCAGCCCCACTATTAATGATCCTCAACACAACACAATATCATGCAACAACAAGCCATATGCAGTCACATAATGTCCACACGCAATCAAAACACATAATCACAGCAATTCAAAACATTTCCAAAACACTTAGCATCATTTCCATCCCAATTTAAAACATTAAAAAGAGGGACTATGAAACTCACCTGATGCTTAGCTTCCCAAAAGAATCCAACAAAAGCTTCACAAACACTTCACGGATAATCTAAACAATTAAGCACACAATAAGCTACCATCAATTAGGCATTCAACCCAATATGATGTAACCTCAACTATGATGGATATCTAAGCTATCTACCATAGTTCTATACTTGTTTTAAACCTTTTCCAACTCTTATATACACCATTTACACTTCAATACTACACTTTAAATTTTCTGGATTAGAGCAGAATTTTATACTCACTTACGCGTCCTAAACGTACCACTTAAACACTTCCACAATTCAAACCAAAATTCACCATGCTACATATATGTCTTATGAACCTCTCCTAGCTCTCCCAAAGTCATTACCCTTTTACAAATACCCTTTAGAAATTCATTAATCCAAAGTGTCCAGAATTCATCCAGAATCTGACCCCCTAAAAGTATGACGTTAGATAACCCACTTAAACTTCATAACATACTTAGTAAAAATTCAGGGATCACACACAATATATAAACTAACTTCCACGTGATTTAGAGCCTCTAAATAGATGTCTAAGTATTTTTAGAAAAATCAAAACCAAAACTGAAATTCATCATAGTTTTACACACTGATTTTGTAAAGACCTTTTGACCCACTTCCCGACCATAAAAACTCACGAGACCAACTTTGCTGGAAAGTAGACTCTCTGAGGTTATCTCCAGTATGTTGTAAATTGTTTATTTTATAATTTATGATTGAGATATGACCTCTACAAAACTGACCAAAATTCTGTAGTGAATTAAAACGACTATATCTAAAGATCAAGACAACACATTCTTAATTAGAAAGATTTGAACATGAGGCAACATCATTGGTTAAAGTTGCTCAGTGATTATGATTGTGAGATTCATTGTCATCGGGAAAGGTAAATGTTGTTGCTGATGCTTTTGAGCAGGAAAGAGCGAATAAAGCCATTAAGAGTTCGAGCCTTAGTCATGATTATTGGTTTGGACCTATCTAAGGAAATCTTGAATGCTCAAACTAAAGCACAACAGAAACAGAGCTCAAGAACAAAGATGTTGGAGGTATGTTCATTGAAAATTCAAAGGATCCAAAGAAACTTAGAACGAAAAAGTTGGAACCCCATACGGATGGAACTTTATGCTTAAATGGCAGGAGTTGGTTACCCTGTTATGGCGATTTGAGGAATGTGATCATGCATGAGTCCCACAAGTCCATAAATAACTTATCCATGCCGGTTTATGACAAGATGTTATTAGATAATGAATAAGCAATATTGGTGGCCCAAAATGAAGGCGACATCGCCACCTATTTTAGCAAATGACTGTACATTGGGTGCTAAGGTCAAGCAGCAAACAATCAAGGCCATCAGGATGCTGGTACAACTCATGATACCTCAATAGAGGTGGAATAATACACTATTGATTTATCACAAAGCTTCCCTAAGTTGTACCGACAAGAGGTTAAACACCATTTGGGCGGATAGTTTATCGACTTACTAAATCCGTAATCTTTGTAACCATGAGTAAACGATCCCATGGAAAAGTAGGGCAAGAAAGTACCTGAAAGAGGATGTCACGAGGCATAGGATACTGTCTCAATCATGTTTTGATCACGGACCCTAGGTTTTGCGTTAAATTCTGAAGGTATACTCAGAAGTGCTTTGGTACTAATTTAGATATAGTAACGAGGCATATCAACCGCAAACTGACGGCAAAGCGAGAGGACATTCAAAGCTCCAAGGATATGCTGGCGTGCTTGTGTGCTCACTTGAAAGGGTTTTGGGTTAACCATTTTCCCTTAGTCTAGTTTTCATATATACAATAGTTAACAACGCTAGATTAAGGCTGCACCGTTTGAAGCACTAAATTAACGGTCGAAAGTGTCGTTCACATCTGTTTTTAGGCCTAGTTGGAGAGTTCACTTACTTGCCAGAAATAGTCCAAAGAGACAACCAAGAAAATCATTCAGATCAAGCAAAGAATTTAAGCCGCTCATGATCGACAAAAGAATTACGCTGATTTGAAGCGTAAGCCAATGAAATTTCAAGTTGAAGATAGGGTAATGCTCAAGGTTTCGCCTTGGAAAGGATTAGTACATTTTGGAAAACTGGGAAAGCTAAACCTCAGATATGTTGGACCTTTCAAAGTAAAATGGAAAAGGTAGGAGCGTTGCATACAACTTAACTTCCTCAGACATGAGCATGTTCCACAATAACTTTTTGTGTACCAACTTGAAGAAGTGCTAGTGCCGATGAACGATAAGTCTTCTGTTGGATGTACTCCATATTGTGACAAGCTTCAATTTTGATCAGGAACCATAAAGATCATGGATCATGAGGTTAAACGATTGAAACGAAGTCGTATCCCAATTGTTAAGGTTCGATGGAACTCTAAGAGAGGTCCTAAGTTTACATGGGAACGTGAAGACCAATTTTGAAAGAAATATCCACACCTCTTCACAAAGACCGTGCCATCGTCAAGTGCTACGTCTTAAGACTTAAGGACAAGGCTCATTTAACGGAGGAAGACTATAACACCCCATGTTTTAGGTCATTTTATGACGTTATTAAATTCACCATTTATTTTTAAGTAAGTGTAGCGCGTTGTCTTTAAATTGAAATCGTAAGTAAAATTACGTAAGCTAAAAATAGCGTTCAAAGGTAAACGGGTATCAAACAATAAAATGTTTACATCAAGCAATGTTAAGTAAATTATCTTGGAGGATACATTATTACTTTTAGTTCCCTTTTAATTTTAATTGGTTACGAAAAGTTGTTTAAGTTTCGCGATAAAATACGTTTAGGCATACCCAGAACCATAAAAACTTTTCTAAGCTTCAACAAATACCCACGATTATACCTAATACTCAAAATTCACAAAATTTCATTATATATATGTCTATATGGCCGAATATGGTGATGAGGATGCAAAGAGATTTTCTAGTTAAAAACACATACCTTGTCCATGCAAATCATAATGGATTGATATCACACTTAAGGGAACCAAGAGCTCACTTCTACTAGCCCTAATAGTGAAATGGACCAAGACTTTCCTAGAAATCCTCCTTAATATCATTTGACTAGCCATGTGTGTTATATAAGGCCTTAGCTAGTAAGATAAACACATACACTTCTCATTTACATAGAAAACAACACTCATATCTCTCCCATTTGCTCCCATATGCCACGGCTAAAACCCACCACCATAAAACTATCCATACTAGAATTTTATTTACCACAATTTTAAGATACCTACAACTTACTAGCAGATATCCTAAGGAGTTTAGAAGCGTTGGTTTGAGGTTTACAATTGTTAAAGCAAGTAAGGATTCAAGATTGGTGTTTTGTTGAATTAAGGGTTTAACTTGGTATTGGAACTAGGGTTTTTGCTAAACAAGGGTTTAGATATTGTTTTTCATCACTTTAAATCATATTAAGGATATCTAAAAACCTTAATCTCTTTTACTTCATATGATTTTAAGCATATATTATGATGTTTTATATAGTTTAATGCCCATCTAAGAAACTTTTTTTACATGACAAAATGGAAATATTTACTTATGATCATAGTGTGATATACTTTGTCATGTGCTATATTGTTATTAAGAACATGTGATGGAAGTATGTACATTGTATAAGTGTGGTTTATGTATAAAAGCTTATATAAACTAGTTACCTAAAAAGTGTATTTATAAAGTCAAGAACTAAAATAGGGATGTTTAGACTTATGAACTTGTAGAATCCTTGGACAATATATGACAAATGTGACTAAGAAACCTAAGTATGGAAACATGTAATGTTAAGGGTTGTAAATGTACTTGTAACAAAGTGGCTAAACTAAAAAGGTATAAAATTAAGTTTTAAACATATTTTTACAAAATGACCAAACCTCTGTTTAAGAATTTCCGAAAATATAAGTATTTAATTATAATTTTATGAAAATACTCACATGTCATGAGATTTCTCAAAAAGGTAAGAAACTCGAAAAACCAATTTATAACGAAGGAGATACATAGATTAACAAGTTACTATACGCGAATATTAAAACCGTTTATAAAAGGAAATTTATATAAAAACTTTTTAAGTTCACTTCGATATATACATAATGGTAATTTTCTTCTCTCAGATAGTAACATATTTTTAGGATTCCAAAACATTAAGAATCATAATTTTATGATCAATAACGAAGGAGTTATGAATTACGCAAGTTTACGATAATAAATACTTTTATAAAAATAAATTTATAAAAGTTACTGTTCACATCAGATATACATAATTTGAAAACATAATTAATTTGATAGAACAATTATTACGAGACAAGCTCGAAAGAATCATTAAAAAAGCGGAGTAAAAAAACTAATAAAAAAACGATACGTTTAACAAGTTATTACAACGACAAATTTTATAAAATATATGAACAGTAAAAACCATTGTTCACAAGGGGTTGAAAATATAAAAATGTAATATTTTGATAACTCGTCTTAATACGAAATCATGGACATAAGAAACGTAAGAAACAACATAAAAAACAAAAAATTATGCCATTTTTACTAAAGTGATATTTATAAACGTTTTTACTTTATAAATATGATTTCACTAAGACAATTAGATGGTGATGTAGCTATATAGAATTATATATGGTATTAGTTAATCAAAGTGCTTTGTATGATCCCAATAAGAATAGAACTTAACTTTAGCGTGTATAACCTAAGTTTGTATTGAAAAAATCCAAAACACTATGATAGAAACTTTGATTGTGAATATCAAAGACTAAGCAAAATATAATCAATGATACTTAAAGAATAAATTACAATTAAACATTATTGAACAAAACAATTATTTATCATCTTCATCCTTATATAATACGAACACTCTTAAGAGTGTTAGGGTTTACAAAACCTCGAACTACAAAATAGATATGATAGAACAATAAAAAGAATAACAATCTCTAATGCCCTAGGACCACCATTTATACACAAGGAGTCCTAACTAGGCTTACAATATGTTAACTAAATTACATGATCATCTAAACAAATAACTTATACGTATCTTTGACAAAAATCTCGTCATACATATCACATAAGCCATCTTATCTTCAGTCACTTTATCCCTTAGAGTTGTAACTCTGTATCAATTGTAACTTTGTCAGCAGTTGTAACTTTGAACACTAGCAGCAGTAACTTATACACCAGCAGCATTAACTATGTACAAGCAGTAGTAACTACTTAGAATATTTTTTCTTTATTCTCTACCAGCAGTACTAACTTTACTCTAGCAGTACTAACTTTACTCTAGCAGTACTAACATATACTAGCAGTTCTAATCCACTAGCAGTACTAATTTTTACTGGCAGTACTAACGACTAGCGATTTTTTCACAATCTTTTTGCTAATAGTAGTAACACAAACCTTTCTTCTTGAGCAACACTAACTTTGATATGAGCAGTAGTAATTCCAAACAGCCTTATGAAGCTTTTAATCCCAACACTTCCAGGATTCTTGAGCTGTTTTGTCATAATCTTAAGAAGCTGATAACACATTTCATTTCAATAGTCAGATTTTCAGCCATCTATTCAGCATGATCAGTGATTGTGTCCTGGAGTAATAGATATCTCTTCTCTACTAGCATATAGACATGCATATCTTCAAACCTCACAAAGTGTACTCCACAGGAATCATATAACCTCCAAAGCAGTACTTTCTTTCCTTGTAAATTCCTCCATATTAGATCTTCTATATGATGTTCAAACATAGTCTTGAGATCACCCCATAGCACTCTTTTATAGCCTTCTTCTGGCCTTGTATTCCCATGCTTTGCTTTAACCAACTTTCATAGATTTCCAAGTCTTCTCTGTCAAACTCTTTGAGCAGTTGACTAAACAATAAGTATGCCTTGGCACTTCCATCAGCTCTCATTATTTCATAATAGCCTTGCCTTCCTTTTCTATGAATCTAGAAATTTACAATGGATGCAGGCTTGGTAGCTAGGGGTATAACATCAATTGCAACATCTTCTTCTGTAACCAACTCAAAGCATTGTTGAAAATCTTCTCTCTCTTTATCATCATCCACCTTTTGCTTCTTTGTAAGATCTTGTTCTAGCTTTTCTCCTGCTCTCTTAGAACTACTTTCTTCTGCCATCTATGCTTCAGCTTTCTTTGAGCTCTTTTTCACCAACTCAGTATCCTTATCAACAAACATGTTTACCCTTGTCATGGCTTTATCAAATAACTTCTGAATTTCTGAAAATGACTTGTTCTTTAATTGACTTTGCTTGTAACCAGCCATGTGTTTCAGATAAGTTGACATTGTACTTTTCTTTTGTGCTTTAGTTGGTGGCTTGTTCCTCTTTTCTTAAGCTCTTAATGTTGCAAAGTGTTTCTTTCTATTTTCTAAGAGTTCTACAAACAATCTTGCCTTCTATTCATTTGTTAATTTTTTTGCTCTCTTGCTTGTAATCTTTCAGCCAATAACCTATCAGCCTCTATCATTGCTTGCACATTATCCCATGAAATTTTGGTTCTCAATTCTCCAGCCTTCCTCTCTTGCAGTCTTGCTTGTTCATCTTCTTCTGCTTGTAGCTTAAAGCAAGTACTTCAACAAAGTTTGAGTAGCTCTTTCTTAGACATTTTCTTCACAGGTTCTTCTTCAACCATTTTGCCTTTACCTTTGTCCTTGACCTATGTTGGTTGTTGTGAAGAAACTATTGGTGTAGGAGCTTGCTCTTGTTCATGAAAAACAATCCCTTTTGCTTTGGGTATTGCTGAGGGTGTTGTTGTGGTTGTACTCTACACAGGCTCTTGTACCACAACCTTAGGTTTTACACTCCTTAATTCAGCCAATGCTTGAGCCAAAGTAATCTCTTCAGTAGTAATTGTTACAGCAGCACTAACTTCAGTAGTACTAACTACTTCTTTAACAACTTTTTCACTTTGCTCTGCAACAAACACTTCTTCTCCATTAAAAACATCGGTATCAAACATTTGAGCATCATCATACCTCCCCTGAGTTTCATTAACCAAAGTAACCTCTACATCTTGGTCAATGTCATATATTTTCCTCTAAATTTGTTCTTAATAGCCTGCATCAGTATCTTAGCATCCTTGTATGAGTTGAACTTTAATTGTTGCTCATTAGGTAAGGCCATCAACAGAGTGCTTCTAGCCTTCAACTCTGCCCTTCTTTGTGCCTTCTCTTTAACAATTTTAGGAGGGATAACAGTCTCCTCACCATCAACATTTTTTGTTACAATGGTGCATTACATTTTCAACTATCATTCCATAGAGTGTAATCAATGCACAGTAGTACTGCTTCATCCTCATCTTCTCAAAGATCACAACTAAACCATGTTAGAGTATGGTAACTTGATGTTTTGAGTAGAAATAAGAGTCCATTGCTTCTTGAAAAATTAGATCTGTGTGTAGTAAAGTTTCTTCATAATCAAATCTCTCACAAGCTTTTATACGCACTTGTTCCCAATAGATAGAATCTTACTTAGCTTGTATAAGCCTAAGTTGTATTGAATAAATCCAAAACAACTATGATAGAAACTTTGATTGTGAATATTAAAGACTATGCGGAATCTAGTCAATGATACTAAGAAGAATTTCAATTAAACAGTAATAACAAAACAATTTACCAAACTTTCAGCCTCAATATAATATGAACACTCTTAATAGTGTTAGGGTTTACAAAACCTTGAAGCTACGAATAGATTGACAGAACAATAAAAAGATGTATCAATCTCTATGCCCTAGGACCTCTTTTTATACACCAAGGAGTCCTATCTGGCTTACAATATTTTGCTAAGTTATCATGATCTTCTAAACAAATAACTTATACATATTTTTTACAAAAATATCTCATACATATCACATAAGCAATCTTTATCTTCAATCAATCTTTATCCATTAGCAGTTGTAACTCTGTTAGCAGTTGTAACTTTGTCAGCAGTTGTAACTTTGAACACTAGCAGCAGTAACTTATACACCAGCAACATTAACTATGTACAAGCAGTAGTAACTATTTAGAATATTTTCTTCATTCTCCACCAGCAGTACTAACTTTACTCTAGCAGTACTAACTTTACTCTAGCAGTACTAACGTATACTAGCAGTTCCAAGTTACACTAGCTATAACTAATTAGTAATGGCAGTACTAACTACTTAGCGTATTTTTCACAATCTTTTTACTAATAGTAGTAACACAAACCCTTCTTCTTGAGCAGCACTAACTTTGATAAGAGAAACATTAATTCCAAACAGCCTTATGAAGCTTTTAATCCCAACACACTTAGTACTTATACGACCTATATTTAATTAGTGTGTCATTCGTGTCATTATTGTGTACATTTTATGTTAACTTAGATTTATTACATTCACTCAAGGTGATTTTTCACAACCCTACTTTTTACATTTATAATGATTTTATAAGTTTTGGGGTTAGAAACATATGCGATGTTTTACAATTGGACCGCAAGTGGACCTTTACATTCACGAATTATGGTGTTTTGCCTAAGAAGCCTATAACCCTCTGATCCTACTTATCATGATCTGTCTCAATTACTTGTTGTGATCGCGAATGTATAATAGATCTATTTGGGATTGACATCCCCTTTCGGGTGAGATCATGCTTACTGTGTCCAGTCTCACTGTGCCAGTTTGCCGGACAAAGAACGTATACCATGTCGGGCATAGGATGTTACAGGTTAGAACATCATCACGGGTAATGTTGGCAATTTATATTGCAATTCATACATGTCGAGCTTCAGTGTCATAAGCTTAGGGAAACGTAATCACATTTTATGATGTTTGCATCTGTTGCATTATCATGGGGAAAATCTTGCGGTCCTACATTATACATTTTACAAACCTATGAATTCACCAACATTATTGTTGACGTTTTAAGCAATGTTTTCTCAGGAGATCAGTAAGGTACAAGACAAGGGATACATTAGTGGTCGTTATTTTGTAAGTCATGCATTAAAGATTTGGTTGCATTACATTTTGGGAAAAAAATGTTATGGACTAGAATCTTTGTGACTCATATTTTGAACAAGTGAAGCTTTGGGCTGTTGTAACAAATACTTTGCTAAATCCAATGTATCGGTTTTAAATGACTTTTTGGTCGTTCGTATATTATCTTGTGTTATTGATCTATGAAGTACCACCCTCAGACCCATATTCTACTGCGATCTGTCTTGAGGGTGTTACATCTATTTATAGGATGAGCTAGTAAAACACCACTTTAGGAAAACCATCAAATGGTTCACAACAATGGACGGTTTGGTTTTGATTCTAGGGCATGGATTCTATATTAAACAAGTGACTAGGTTGTGTAAGAAAGTAAGGTTATGTGTAAGATATGTGAAAGGTCTAGCATGCTTGGTCTCCTTCTTCTCTTTTCCCTTATTTATAGCCAATTATTATGCTTGTGTATTGTAACAATCCGCATTTTTACGTCATTGTATGTCAATAAATATCCAATTATTTATTTTAAACTTTTGCGCGTTTACTTTTAATACTCAATGTTTAGTTAAATCGTGTAAACTAAAAATCAACATTCAACGTAAACGGACATCAAACAAGTAAAATTTTATGTCAAAAAAGTGTTATATAACTATTACGAGGATAATTTATAACTTTTTATAATTTATTTTTATTGGTTACGTAAAACGTCTACGTTTCATAATGAGATACATTTAAGCATACACGAAAGCACATATAGCTTTCTATACTTAAACAAATACCCACTTTTATACCTAATACATAAAAGCTAACTCATTTCTCACTTATTAAGACCCTTAGGCTGGATCCAAGTGATAAACACACAAAATAAATCAAACAAATCCTTAAAACTCCACCATGTACCCTAAATCACAAGTTTCTAGTAATTGTCTTGTCTATGTACTTCCCTCCCCCTCACATTAGGTGTCTCTCTCTTCCTAGGGATGAGGAGAGGTCTTACACTCTCTTATAACATGTACCAAAACCATCTAGCTAAACCATATGTTAAGTTTGTTTTGAACATTACTAGTTTCTATAAAAGGAAAGTCATAGGTTATTAAACACACTCTTTCATTTCTCAAATAACCAAAACTCTCTCAACTCTTTCCACAAACACAAAGCCCGCGGATCACTTTCAATAATTAGGGTTCTCATAGTTTTTTTTATTTTTATCAAGATACAAGTGTTCAAGGGTTGGTAGTAGACATATCTAAGGTGATACGAATTAA
>BQNB010187662.1:0-12020 GCA_026074375.1 Tanacetum coccineum
GTAAAAATAAAGTTTTTCTTTAGGTTACACGAAGCAAATCAAATGATGAAAAATGACGTTGTGTGAGCTCAAAAACAATAACTTGGCAGCAGGGCCGGCCTTGGTGGTGGGCGAGCTGGGCGACCGCCCAGGGCATCGGCCATACGGGGGCATCAAAGTTTTAATGATGTAAATTCGTTTTTATATGATGTATATGGTGTTGTATTATTGGGTTTTACGACCTAATTAACCAATTAATAAACACGAGTACGCAGCAGAATTAAAGAATCACATGTAGAATACATTAATTAACAAGAATAGAAGATGTTACCTTTTAGCACGAAACGATACACCGTTTAAAGGTAACCGTAAACACCGTCTTATATATACGCGTGTGTATAAAGCTAATACCACGCGAACCACTAGGATAAAAGAATAATCCCTCTACTTCGACACACACTACACGTCACGGAGATACGCTAGGATGCTAGTCCTTCATTCACGATTAAAACAACTCAACACTATTGTTTTTGTTTTAAAACCGAAACCTTAAAGGTTTTGATTCTATCAAACAGAAGATATCCGAATGAAAATAGGCAACAAGTTTTACCAAACTATGTTGGGCATGCATGTGAAATATTCATGCACTGATTAATATATACATATCAAACATGCTATATCAATATCAATCATGCACATGATTATTATCTTCTTATCATCGCAACAGTCGATTAACTTTTGATATCATATATCTCATGCATAGGGTTATTTTCTTTTCGTATGTCATGTGTGTTGCTTCTCTGATTAATGAACAAAAAGGTTCATTATATAGTTCAATGGCTTGGTTTCCAAGTCATAATACAACACCTCCTCAAGTTTCCAAGAAACGACATTTGGACCCCTCATTCTTTTCTTGTTCGACCGGTCATAACCAACATCCCACGGGTTTGGTTTTTATACTAACAAGTCCTTAACTTGTTAATATATTTTAATTAGTTCTAACGTCTAACGTATAACGTTGTAATTAAAGAACATTTAATTATTTCGTGAAACATATTAATATAATTAATAAAAATATTAATTACATTAATAAACGTTTTCTCTGTGTAAATGCGTGCGTCCCCATAGGCTCAAATAATTCCTGGACATATATAATTTATATTTTGTTCATATTCCAATAGCTCCCACTTGGACATGTATAAATTATATAATAACAATGGTAAGCGTCTAGCAACACGCCAATGCTCCCAGAAACATCCGAGTGTGGTTTCTCAAAACACAAACAAAATGATTTATGAATTTACAATCCCTTTGCTTCCGATACCATTGTTAAATTGGATATGGATCAATGTCATTCCATATTTAACGATTTTGTTTCTCATATATGAAGTAACCAAGATTACTGAAAATGAATGAGACATATCTACATGAGTTTTTAGGTACGGCCATACACACATCTGATTATTTCTATGAGGGGCCCAGTGGTATCTTTTTCAACAATTTGAAGGAACAAATTCTATATTGACTACAAGTGTCTAGTCATCATGTGGCATAAACCATTATGACATAGCCCTTATTAGTTACCTTATTCAGGGCAACTTAAACTATATCAAGAAGGAATATCCACATATGCTAAACCTACATGTGTCTCAAGTCTAAGGATTTATGTAAATAAAATCACGTACAAGATTCACTTGATGACGTCGATCCATAAAGTGATATTCTTGTGGCGGGGAAATCCAATATTCATCTTATGAATATCATGTGAGTTTGGTGGACTCATCCTTAATATCTCCAATATCACCAATCACTCAGAATTGTCTTAGTTTAACAATATTCCCATATTGTTAATCGACAACGGATTAATTTAGAATAATACATTTATTATTCATGGATTTAAACATGCAAATATAGGACACAATTTATAATATAAAATAACAAAATACCAACGTATCATTATCATAAAATAAAATTGTTTTACATCCCTTATCCAAATACTAAAACACAGATCTACATGAAACTACTAGCAGGACGAAGCCCCATGCCCCTGGCATGTTGAGTAAGCTTCCTATTTGATAAAGCCTTTGTAAAAGGATCAGCTAGATTGTTATCTGTGTGAACTTTAAGTATCCTTATTTCGCCCAGTTCAACACACTCGCGAACATAATGATATCGTCTTTGATAGTGTCTGGCGCCTTTCTGAACTCCCGGTTCATTAGCATAATGAACTGCAGCTGAATTGTCGCAGTACATATTCAAAGGTTCATTTATCGTTGGTACAATACCAAGCCCTGAGATAAATTTCCTAATCCAAACAGCTTCCATGGCAGCTTCTGACGCAGCTATGTATTCAGATTCTGTAGCAGACATTGCAGTGGTACTTTGCTTGGAGCTCTTCCAATCCACTGCGCCTCCATTCAAAACGAAAACATATCCTGTCTGAGACTTAGTGTCATCTCTATCAGTCTCGAATCCAGCATCGCAATAGCATTCAACTCTAAGTTCTGTGCTAGGATTTCCACCATAAACCAAGAACATATCTTTAGTATTTCTTAAATACTTAAGAATGTTTTTCACAGCAGTCCAGTGAGGTTCACCTGGATTCTGTTGAAATCGGCTTGTCATATTTTGCGCGAACGCAACATCAGGTCTAGTGCATCTAACCGCATACATGATGGATCCTACAGCCGAAGCATAAGGTACATTCTTCATGCGATTTACCTCTTTAGGCGTTTGAGCACCTTGTGATTTGTTCAAGTCAAGTCTTTCTTGCATGGGGATATGACCACGTTTGGAATTATCCATTTTGTGTATCTCTTTAGATTTATCATTGTAAGCATTTTGACAAAGTCCAATTAATCGCTTCGTCTATCTCTTAGTTTTTGTTTCCAAGAATAACTGCTGCTTCCCCCAATCCCTTCATAGCCAAAAACACGTTCCAAGAAATTTTTACACTTTGTAAACTTGGAATGTGATTTCCCATGATGGTTTTATGTCATCAACAGACAAGATGAGGAAGGTAACATTACTCACACTTGCCTTTTGATAAACACCATGGCTCATCAAGATTTTGAGTAAATCCAAACTTTTGATTTCATCATCAAAATCTTTTATTCCAGTTCTTCGATGTCTGGCTTAAGTCCATAAATGGATCTTTGAAGATTGATACTTTCTGGGTATGATTAGGATACAACAAAAACTTCAGGTTGCACCATTAGTTGTCTTCATCATAGGTAACCATTTCAAGAAGGCTGTTTTTAACATATTTGCCTATCTCATTATCATAGTATGCTGACTTATAGATATGAGAATCTTAATAGCTTAATGTCAGCGACAGGGTGAGAATGTCTTCTTTATAATCAACCACGTTGAGTTGAGTGTAACCCTTTGCTACAAGACGAGCTTTATGAACGTGTTCAATACCATCCATACTGTTTTGTCAGTTTTTTCTAAAAAGCCCACCTGCTTCCCAACGGTTCTTACAACCAGGAGGAAGATCGACTAGGACCCATTACCATATTGTCCATCTTGGATGTATTTCCACATTCATAGCATCAATCCACTTATTAGGATTTGAATTAACATGCGGCTTTATAGCTAGTGGGGTTCATTAAGATCCTTGACTATGCTCCTTCCACCTATAACTAATTTAGACAATAAAGCGATTTAGAGCTCGATGTGTCCTTTCGGACCTACGAATCAGAATTACTTCCTATTGTGGTGGTTCAAACCCCAACATCCGTGAGGATGTGCTAGTGATTTCAGAAGGTGGTTGTATATTCTTCTTCTTGATTTCTTCAAGATCTACCGCCCCTCACACTGATTTCATTGACTTATGAGATCGCTTCTCAAGAATTCAGCTTACCTTGCAAAAACAACACATTTTGTTTTCAGCGTGGGAAGTAGTAAATAGTAACCCATCGTTTCCTTTGGGTATCTATGATGATACACTTAACAGATCTTTTGTTCGAGTTTTGTAGGCGTTTCTCTCTTCACAAAGAGCCTCAACATCCCCAAGACCTTTAAGTAAGACATGGTTCTGGAACTTTTCCATACCTCAATTATATGGTGTCTTTTCTTACCTTCTTAGTTGGAACATATTGAGAATGGTTGTTGCAGACTCGTAGAGCATAATCCCAAAAGGATAAAGGCCCAGAGTTGTTTAAGGATTCATCATAGATCGCACCATATCTTGTAAAGTACGGTTTCTCCTCTCAGACCAATCCATTTTGTTGTGGTTGTGTAAGGAGAGTAAGCTGTTGAAACAATTCCATTGCTTTTAGATAATCTTTAAACTCTTGGATTATGTATTCGCCTCCCGATCTGATGTATATTGCCTTAATGGTCTTCCCGAGTTGATATCAATTCACCATTTTTTAAAAACATTTGAACGTTTTTCAAAGACCTCATGTTTATGTTTAAGAAAGATTAACATAACCATAACGACGATAATCATATGTGGAAATGTAATTGAAGTATGCTAGCAACCTTTTCGTGACAATCGTATAAGTGGACCACATACGTCAGTATGTATTTTTCCAAGAAGATCTTTTGCCCTTTGTTACTATGAGGGAAAGGTTTCTTTGTCATCATTGACAGCATTAAACAAAGATCGCCATTTATCAAAAGATTATCATCTGTTGACTTTAACAGCCACCGTCTTGTTGAAGCTGTTTAATACGGTTTCTTGTTTATATGAGCAAAGACGGACAGTGCCATAGATAAGTAGTAGTACCAAGTTATTGCTTGATTTTTTTATTGCTAACAATTTTAAATAGAATTATCATTTGTACAATAATCATGCATATCAATTTCATAATATACCATTACGAGTAACTGCATTAAATTAAAGAACAACCATTCTTTGAAACTGAAATTCACAATCCGTTATAACATTGAACAAATCCATTGGTCAACCAAACAAGAACTGAAACTAACCTCTTAGTTATAGTAGGTGATTTAATATCATTTGATCTAAACAAAATCCAGACCATTCAGTTAAAACTAAGTCAAAACTTCCAATTGCTTCTACTTGTGCACGAACACCATTGCCCACGTACAAGTAAAGAGCTCCTTGTTTCAGGCTTCCTTTCGATCCTAAATCCCTGTTTTGTAATACATATGTTAGTCCACAATCCAGTGTCTTACACCCAGGAGTTATTTATCGAAAGAAATAATTTATTGTGAGATACACGAAGAACTGGCAGAGCCCAACTTGATTCCTTTTCTTTTACACTCTGCTAGATACACAGGACGTTTCTTCTTTCAATGTCCTACCTCCTTACAGTGGTGGCAGGCATCATCCTTAGCTGGGCGCTCCATAGCAGTAGGCTTAGGGTTTTTAGGCTTAGGGATATAAACCTTCTTATCTTTTCCCTTGCCTTTAACCTTATTTTTGCCTTTTTGCACTTTTAAGCACATTTTTTTTGGCTTTCTGATTTTTCACTTTTACATCATCATTTACTTGTGGTGTTTTACAGTCTTCTTGGTATAACCCTTCTCATACTCAATAAGCATAGCATGAATTTGCCCAATTGTCTCTCCACATGTTATGCAATTGTAATTTTCTTACAAATCACACAAAATCTTTTAGTAAGGCCATTAAGATTAGCCTACTGAGAAGTCTGTGGTAGCATATAACCAAAGACGTTCCTGTTGCTCCAAATATCCTTTTCTTCTTAAGGACATAGTCAACAATGATTTAACCATCATCTTGTTTGCACGCATGGAAGATTGGATTAAGTCAAACTTCTCACTCCAGCTTGTTTCTCAAACATAGTTCTAAGCTCTGAACCATGTCATACGTATGTGCAATTCAAACTGTCTTTGTAGTTCAGGGTGGCATACTCTCAAGCATAAGACAAAGCAATGAAATCTCAGTATGGCATCATTAGAGGCTATCCACTGAGACAATGTTAGGTTCAACACCAGCCTCAGGTAGCAGGAGTGTAAAGGTTGTTCATGACATGCATTTTTTCTAGACTCTCAAGACTAACTTTAAGTCGAAGCAATCCAGTCATTAAAGTTATTACCAGAATGTTTTTCTTTTTCATACACATCGACCTGATGCCGAATGGTGGTTATGTTTGAACAGGTATTGCCATCTACAAAAACATAAAAGTTCGTAAGAATTTAGTATTTTCGATAATACTCACTTGAAGAAAATTAATTACCTTTGTTTTTAATAAAATAAACAATTAATTTCCTAAGGTTAGTGACCCAACCTTGTCAATACAACCACCATTCAGTTGATCGGCTAGTGTGGTGTTTTCAAAGGTAATCATCGATTGATAATTCACAAAACTTTTTGCAATTCCTTAACCATATGGGACTTACTTTATTAAATAATATTATCGTAAGCCATGTTTCATCCCATCTATGCCACGTGTTAACAGGTCCTAAAACACAACACTCGCTAAGTCGTCCAATTTTAAAACATAGTAATTATCAGTACACTCCACCGCGTTCAGGTAAAGCGTATAAATTACCTTGTGATTGCAAATTACATGCGTTCTCACGATTGGTAAAGACGCAGTTCTTACTAAGTGTCTTTATAAATTGGTTGGCAAAACACTTAGTTGAGAATGGGTATTTTATTTGAAGTTTGTCAAATATGTACGAAGAAGCATGCCATACATCCTCGTTAACATTTATTTTATAAAAACTTTTATCAATTAAAGTTATTATTGCGGTACACCTACTTATCCTTGTATCTTATAATAAATAGTGATACTTAATTGGACGATTAAAACTTGTGTTTATATGTAAAGATTTTCTTTTTATCGCGGGAAAAAGATTAAAGAATGATTAAAAAATCATTCAAAACCCTAGACCATTCGCGACTTCCTTCATAGTTTACATCGGTAAGGAAACTACAAAGTAGTCAGGGTTATTATAGGGTAATGGTATCTACATAAGAACGAAGTCTTGATGAGTCTCCCCGAACCATATCATTTGCAATTATATAGTACTTTTGCAAAATTAGTCATTGATAAAAATTAAAACTTTTAATTTTAAAAAAACATTCAGATGAACTATAAATTGATAGTCGAATCAATTGGGGGAAAAAATGGGATTTTTTTTTTTTTACACCGGATGTAAGCCGGATCCATTTTTGATTTTTTGCAATATATAAGTCCATTGATAAATCTTATTTCGATACTCATTAGTCATGTTTATTTTTGTTTCAGAAAAACTCTTTTATTTTTTTCTCACGAGTCAAGAACTTAAAAATAAAACAATTAAACTTCAAACTAAACTAAATAACATTTATTTATACACATCTAAAAAAAAAAAAAAAAAAAAAAAAAAAAAAACAATCAATTAAGGCATGCCAAACATTAAAATAGATTCCTAATTATCTAATCATTAAAAACATGCATTTATTCTTATAAGCACCCTTCGTCCTATCAAAACTTCCGCGCCACATACATCGAATCAATCGATTGCTGTAAGCCTTATATAAATATAATCACCACTAGCTAATACAAAACCTTCTTAAATATTTTTAGGCCCCATTGATTCAATAATAAAGGGTCTTCACCGTTTCATTGAATCTGGATTTCTTTCCAGTTAAGAAAATATTTACACATTATGTGCTTTTTTAATCATATTTAAAAAAAAATCTTTTTAACTATTAACATGATTATATATCAAATCATCAATCCATGATAAATTTGCATGATTTTATCATGGATCCAATATTAACAATTAACAATTAACAATTATATATCTTGATTTTATATAAAATGATACAACCTATTCATCGTCTAATTAATTTTATTAACCTTCAAGATCAAATCTTTTTAACAAAAAAAAAAAAAAAAAGCCCACCGGGGATTTAAAATAATCATGAACCTAATTTGTCCAATTTAAATTTCTTGTATTTACATGATTCTACACGATGGCTCGTGATGCCACTGTTTGGTTTTATGACCTAATTAACAATTAATTAACACGAGTACGCAGCGGAATTAAATGATCAGTGTAGGACACAAATAAATAACAGATAGAAAACATGTACCTTTTAGCACGAAACGGATTACACCGTTTAAAGGTAACCGTAAACAAGTTTCTTTATACGCGTGTGTATAATACAACGCGTGTAACCACTAGAATCAAAGTATGATTCCTCTAGATTCCACACCACTCATTCGTTATTAGCCAAACGTCGAGTATGCTTAAGTACTAGTAGTGGATAAACAAACGATCTTCTTGTTCTTTGAATCAATCAACTAGCGAACAAATAATCTCCAAGTGGTGATTGAATACAAAACGGAAAAACCAAAAGTGTATGTTTGGTTTGTTCGATCGGGAAAACAAACAAAGAGCACCGAAACCTTTTTGGGCTAGTCAATCAAGAGTAAGGATATGACAATATTTATTTTTAGGTTTTTTTCTCAAGTTATGTCAATAATGAAACACTAATCCCATATTTATAGACTCAATCTTCAAATCCTTGTGGGATTATTATTCTTGCCGACTAGGAATAAAAAAAGGGTGAATCGAACCCTTTAAACTTTGGTTTTATAATATTAGTCCTCACGTTTATCCATTAAACGTTTTTAATAATTATTTAATATCGTTAACTTTTAACGATGTTTTGTATACATTTAATCATATTACATTAATTATAATTACATTATATATTTACTCGTCATTTAACATATAAACGTGTGCGTCCCCTTAGGCTCGAGAATATTTCCGGACACATATTAATCATATATGGTCATAATCCAACACTTTCTGTGCTCATTCTTTCGTCCACTAGAGCCATGGCTGCAGGGCTCGACATGGTTGCAGCTACGGCTGCAGCCATCAATGCTGGTGCACCCATCCTCAACTTTTGTGCAACTTCTTTGGATGTGATAGCGGGCTTACCTTCCATTGAACACCTCACTTTTCCCATCTTGCTCATTGATGGAAATCCTGTGTAAAAGATTTGACAACTTTCGCTAAGTTCCGTTATTTATTATAGCCACAATATCTACACATTTAATCTTTCTTGCTTGCGAGATCATACAAAACCATCATTTCAACATAAAACTAAACTTCCTTCCTTATAAACAAGATTCCACAGCCTAAGGGGACACTCCATACAAATATGTAAAGCAATCTGTGGTCTAAAGTAGTTATATATTGCAAGTTTGCAACAGCATGTCACAATAAAAAAGACTGAGCGTTTGGTGTTCTTATAAAAAAATTATTTTAGGCGAAAAATAATCAGTTTTCGAGGAAACATAAAAAGAGAGCTGAATCACTATCTAATCATGATCTTCGAAGTGGTATTAGTGTGTGTGTTTTTATATAATGTTGAATTATTATGATTGGTTTATTAGAATTTTATTCAGTGTAGCCACATAAAATAGATTACATGGATTGCACCTCATCCTTAGAATTGGCCGGGTGGATTTGAGAAGATAAACAAGAAAGAGAAAGAAAAAAAAGTTATAAGGGTATTTTGGACATTTAACATTATTAGCAAAAAATAAAAAAGTAGGTAGTCGTCGGTTGAGCACTTGTGGGTTGAACAGCCGTCGGTTGAGCAATTGGTGAGAGATAAGACAAAGTAGTGGTTGAGTATTGTGGGTCATGTCTGCATTTAACCCAAAGTAAAATCTACTTGCAAATTGCCACGTGGCGAACATTGGGTGGAGTTGAGCAGTTGAGAAGTTGAGCGTGACCATATTAGAAAGATTTGAAAAAAGTAACCATAATAAAGAACAAGAAAAATATCTTGTCCCTAAACAGTCTTTTTCTCCATGGCATGAGCGCTAGTAAGATCAAATTTATTTTTCAATTTTCTTTAAAACTTAACACATTTCGGTAAATTAAAATTTTAATAAAATGTATTAGAAATACGAGTTACAATAAAAACTAAAAATTCGCTATAACAAACCAAGGACTAATAGTATGAGTAAATATAGATATCTAATATATAACTAAATGTTTATGGTTTTTTTAATTATTTTTTTAAGGTATTAATGTTTTTGCGAATTTGGCGAGACTAGTCTATAGATGCGTGGACGGGCCTTATTTAAACAGTTTAAACATTGTTTATATAAAATGCCGATTTCTGATATTATGTAAATAAATGATATGTTAGACGTATGAATAGAAAATATTAATATACAAATAAAATTTTGAAACACTATAAAAGGCATTTAATTTTTGATGGTGTATAATTTGAGAACAAATTCCTTTAGAAAAGAGTAAAATAATGTCACAACAAAATAAATAAAATTTGTAACAACAAACACACAAAACATTTGTTTCTATTTAATAAAAGTTTGATAACAAAAATCACTTTTTATATTAACACTTATAAAATATTGGATATATGTTCCGAAAATACTAAAAAAGGGAATTCATGAAATAAGTTAAGGTTATAAAATATGGGATAGATAGTTTATTGACCCGTGAATTTACGGGATTAAATGGAAAACCGTAAAACCGATAGAGAACATATTATGCAAAGACATTTAACAAATGAATAATCGATTGTTGAGAATATTTGAGTAAATAATATTAGGTCGGGTATAATAGTGTAAGTATTAGATACAAAATAGATGTATGAAACGATAATAGTTATGGTAAATAAACATAAAATAAATTTTAATTAATAATTTTTTTATCACCTTTAAAATCATACTTAATGTATTATTTTGTAGTGTTTTACATAAGCTTTAGATTTAGGTTCACTTATCAAAATCAAGATGATAGATCATTTTGTCATATTTAGTTACACTTCTAGTCTCGTTAGGCGTTCCAGGCTTGTAAAGCCAAAATTCTTTAGTGTTTTTGGTAATTTGCACAATTACTTTATCCATTTGATCTCTTTATCTTTGGTGAAATTACACATAACCCAATTCTTTAATGTAACTCTATCAATTGTCGCTTAAGATGGTCTAAATCGACCCCACAATTACACCAATCCGTCTTTCCTCCAGTTTTAACATCCTCTACAACCTGATAAAAGTAGTCACTTACATTATTACTTTGAATCCTTGCTTTGCACCTCCACCATTCGTTTGGGGCTAAATGGTTTCCTTACAATATTTTCTCCGCTTTTTATAATTTCTCCTAAAAATGAAATGCACATCCATCAATCTTGAATATGAAATTTACACTCTTTTTGGAAGCAGTGTGCATATCTTCGGGTTGGGATGAGATTGTCTACATTATACCTCATTCATACCCTTTTTGACGGGATTTGGTTTTGTTGTTCTTGATATTATCATATACTCCCTCCGTCCCAAAATTACTATCCCTATTGACTTTTCAAGTCTTTTTCTTTTAACTTTGACCTAAAATATTTTAATTTGTATTATATAATGCTTAATGAAAAATATATGAATTGTAACACCCCCAAAATACGTAGCAGCGGAAAGGTAACCGAAAATGTTACTTCATAATACAATAGCACAAGATATAAGAGAACGACCTCTAAATGGAGCGCTTAAAAAAGGATTAACCTCGTTGATTTGCATTGAAATAAATAAGTTAAAAACAAGTTGTCCCAAGTTTGCATCAAATGGAAATCATAGATTAAAAATACAACGAGGACAAGTAGTGCATGAAAAGCCCATGAAAATGTAGTCTTGAATACATGAAGACCCAAAGCACTTGAATTATGCCTTAGCAAGTTAGACACCTGAGAAATACATGCTTCAAAGTGTCAACATAAAGTTGGTGAGTTCATAGGTTTAAGTAAGTAATAAGGTTGGTCCGCAAGATTTTAAAGTGTGTGTAATAATGTAACATATACAATATCACAAAAAGTAATTACGATTGCACTAAGCGCATGACACCGAGGATACAACAATGTATGTGTGCAAATTTTTGCAAAGAATGTGCCCGTGTAGATGTTCAACCCGCAACATCTAAAGTCCGACATGGTATACGTCCGTTAGTTCAGTCCTTCGAAACTAGTAAGCGCTACTAACTCGAATGGGGATGTCAATCCCAAATAGATCTATTTATAACACGGTTCATGATAATTCGGTCATAGTGGATTATCACTACTTAGGATAATCCTTAAT
>BQNB010187663.1:0-12020 GCA_026074375.1 Tanacetum coccineum
CTAGCTGTCAATAAACAAAAATCGTGTATATCAAATATTTTGAATTCAAATATCAATTTTAAAGAACTTTGTCACACACTACTGATAATACAGCGCAAATCCGAATTCGAAATGGCGATTCTCTTTAGAACCCTAATTCGATTCGATCTACTACCTCTCTCGCGTAAGGATTGTTATTACCCCTGTTTGTCGAGTGTAATCACTTGTTGATTGATCTCTGAATGAGTGTGTAAGGCGATCATCCACCTTGAGTGCATAGGGATTGTTTTTGTTTTTTAGGGTTTCTTTTCGATTGGTTTTGAATTCCTAATCCGCCGCGTCTACTACCTTTCTGGTGCACATGCTTGATAATGGCCTGTTTTGGATTGATCTTTCTTAGACCAATCCCTTAACGAGTTCTATTACGAGTAATGTTTCCCTGAAACCATAGGGATTCAACGCGTTTTTTAGGTTTTCTCAGTCGTTTTATTTTCTTCACTATTTAGGGTTTTTGTTTTTCTTTCTTTATCATGGGTGATCGACGTTCTAAGGAAGATGATGTGCTCAAGATTTCCACGTCTATTTATGTCACTAATTTTCCAGAACACATCAATGCAAAGGAGTTGTGGAGAAGTTGTAGCCAATGTGGGAATGTCATCGATACTTTCATCCCTAACAGGAGATCAAAAATTAGTAAGCGTTTTGGTTTTGTCTGTTTCATTAAGACTTCTGATGTGGATCGTTTGGTCAATAATCTTTGTACGATTTGGATTGGGCATTTTAAACTGCATGTGAATGTTGCTAGATTCAATAAACAACCTATGCATAAAGGTAGTCATCAACCACATGTTAATGTCAAGGTTAATTCACCTTCTGAAGAACCTGTGTTTAAAGGTGGGGCTCATGGGTTTTCTAATTCTTATATTTAAGCTTTTAAAACTGGTATTAATTCCCATAACGTTGTGGAATACTCGAAGCCATCATTAGTTCTAGACGAATCGTGTTTTCACAATTATGACTTCTTTTTATCCTTGGTTGGCAAACTAAAGGAGTTTGGTTCCTTGCCAAACCTGAAGAAGATTTTAGAGGAAGAAGGTTTTTCTGATATTAACATTCGTTATATGGGGGAATTTTGGGTGATGTTTCAATTTCATTCTAAAGCCGCTCAAGACAACTTCAAATCTCACGTGGGTATTAACTCCTGGTTATCGTCGATTCAACAGGCATCTTATTCTTTTAGTATTAATGAAATGGTAGCTTGGATTGACATTGAGGGTGTTCCTTTAAGTGTTTGGTCTCGTAATACTTTTGCTAGAATTTCTTCGAAATGGGCTTCACTTTTGTACGAGGAGGATGAGGATGCTCGATATTTCCATAGGAAACGATTGTGTATCAAAACTACTACTAACGAGAACATCTTTGATTCTTTTAAAATCATTGTTAAAGGTAAGATTTTTTGGATTCGTGTCAAAGAAGTAACAGGCTGGGCTCCTGACTTTTCAAACTCTCATGATGACTCTTCAGAGTCGGATGATGAATCTGTAGAAGCCAAATCAAAAGATGTTTATTCTGAGAAAGTTAGCGAGGCTGAGGAAATTCCTGAGACAATTTTCGAAGTTGAAGAACCTGGTGAGATCAAGTTTTCTGCCACGAAGGAAAACAAGAGTGAAGACCTGGAAGAAGTTCAATCCGATGACCCATTTAACCTCTATGATCTTCTTGAAAAAAACAATCAGACCTCAATGCTACAATTCAATCAGAAGGGGAGCCAAAGTATCCGTCGGGGTTCACACCTCGTGATACTTCAGATATTAATTCTCTTGGAGCTGATAATCAGGTACATGATACATCAGAAAAGGAGCATGGTTCTAAGGCAGGTTTTTAGGAGGATGCATGCACTTGGGTTTGTTCAGGTCACATTAAGATGGTAGGTACTCCTAAAACAGGTGGTTCTGTGGTTTAACTCATTGAAGATTTGATTAAAGTGGGTCAAACAATGGGATACAAAATGGAGGGCTGCATAAACGATATTAAAGAGATCGTGAAAAGTCAAGGAGTGCACGAGTTTTATAAATGAATTTTTTGTCTCTCAACGTCCAAGGTCTTGCCCAAAAGACCAAAAAAGATTGGGTAAAGGAGTTATGTTTTAAAAATAAAGTTAATTTTCTTTTTTTACAAGAAACTAAAATGGAACAGGTGGACCTTTTCGACATCAGGTCTTGTTGGGGTAATCTTACTTTTGATTTCATAGTTGGTCCATCGGTTGGTAACTCAAGAGGCATTTTGTGTGTTTAGGACATTAATATGTTTCATAAGGAGAACTCTACTGTTTCGGATTATTTCATTGCTATCATTGGTAAATGGCTTCCCAATGATAAGAATTTGCTTATCATATCGGTTTATGCTCCTCAAGAGCTATCAGAGAAAAGGATGCTTTGGCAATATTTGGTTTATGTCATAGAAGGTTGGAAAGGAGATGTTATTGTTATGGGCGATTTTAATGAAGTTCGTACCACAAAAGAAAGATTTGGTTCTATTTTTAATGCTCGTGGTGCGGCTGCTTTTAACTCTTTAATTTCTACAGGTGGTTTGGTTGAGGTGTCATAAGGTGGATATTCTTATACATGGGCTCATAAATCCGCCATCAAAATGAGCAAGCTCGACCGCTTTCTTATTTCTGAAGATTTAATGAGAATTTGCCCTAACATTTCTTCTATTATCTTGGATAGATACTTATCGTTAGAGATAGATTCGATACTCCATGTAAGTATCGTCTCACTCTAGATATGAATTTTCCCAATAAATTGTCTACTGATCAAATGTACGATTTGGAAAGGCCATTTTTGAAGAGGAAAATAAGAAGGAGCGGTGTGGGATGTGGTGTATTAATTATTAGGTCGGATGGGTTTAATTTTGGCTTCTATCGAAAGTTTTGGAGTTTAATTGAAGAGGGTGTGGTGGCGGATGTGAATCAGTTTTTGCATAATGGCTATTGTGAAAAAGGAGGTAATTCTTCTTTCATTGCTTTGATCCCAAAATCTCCAGGTTCTAAGATGGTGAAAGATTTTTAGGGGGTACCCCCAACTTTTTTTTATGTCTTATTGGTGTCTTTTATAAATCTATAGACCTAAGCTTGATAAATCCGGAAATTTTCGAAATTTAAATGACTCATTTTTCCCTTTGACTTTTTGGGTCAGACTTGACTTTTTGACTTTTGGGGTCTTTAATTGTATATAAAGCGATTACCGCGTAACCGGTTATAATTTTCGGAACATTTTTTAAATAATAAATCATATTTATATTACATACTCTCAGGTGCAAGTTATTTTTAAACTTATTTGACTTGAAAAACGGAAAAAGTATATGTTATTCCTAAGCTGATTTATCAAAAAACGACCCACTAAATCACGTTTTCATTATTCGGACTCTATAGCAATTTGATGTAAAACGATATTCCTGACAACTTTTTAGTTTTGACCGAACTGTAACATCCGGAAATTTTTAAAATTTTAAAGGACTATTTTACTCTTTGACTTTTTGAGTCTGACTTGACTTTTTTACTTTTGGTCTTTTATTGTCACTTGAAGCGTTTCCGCGTATACCGGTAAAAAAATTTCGTTCATATTTTAAATAATAAATCATATTTATTATTACATCTCTCATGTGCAAGTTATTTTTAACTTATTTGACTTGAAAACGAAAAAGATATATGTTATTCCTAAGCTGACTTATCAAAAACGACCCACTAAATCACGTTTTCATTATTTAATATAAAGCATTTGATGTAAAACGAATTACTGACAATCTTTTTAAATTTGAACGAGACCCGAAAACAGTCAGAAAGTGACTGAAATGCCCTCGCAAGATTATAGAAACAAGAAAATAATTAAATTATATTTAATTAACACTTTTTATTAAATAAAAATATTTAATAAATTAGTCATCATTTTATTCAGTGACGTTTGTTGAAGACGCAAATATTCAAGTAAAAGATCATTTTGCGGACAAAGTTTATCAGTAATATACAAATAAATAATAAACGTTTTAAATAAATTGATAAAAATATTTATGAAAATTAGTCGAGTGAATACTCATTTTCATCGGAATAATGATTTGGAAAACAATGGCGCAAGTTTCGTGTCTTGAATCGACCGTTAACTAGTTCAAACGAGTCCCGAACCGATAGTTATCAAAACTATATTAAAAATTTACACAATTAACCCTGGACTATTTGTAAGTTGTCACTTTTTTTAATAACTTTTAATATATATATATATATATATATATATATATATATATATATATATATATATATATAGGGTGATTTCTTTTCAGAACCAAATAAATGTACAGAACTGCGAGAACCAACATCAACCAATCAAAATTTTTTTCATATTAATTTTTATTATTTAAATCAAAAGGGTATAAAGGTAAAATTATAATTAATTTTTCCTTTTTGATTTTTTTATTAAAAACTTTTATTTAGATCCTAAATTTTAGGAATTAATGTTTTTTTAGTAATTTTTTTTCCAGCATGTGCACATGTGTTTTTTTTCAAATAATGTAATTTTACATATATTTTTAATGTTCAATGCTTAAACTTTTAATGTCACAAATATCTATACAAATGCATAGAATGACAAATAAAAATATTTTACATGTACAATATACATTTCAAAACAAAATCATATAACACTAAATGGAATTCATAGATAGTACTCAATTCATATAAAAAATTCTAAAAGTAAATAATAAATAAAAGTTTAGACGTGTCTACTAATCTTTAACAAAAATAAAATTGGTGTTGCCGTATATGCATATGTGTTTTCCCTCATTAGAGATTCTTGATTTCTTTGTATGTATATATGTGCATTTGATTTCATCCATATGCCCTTATATATATGTACTCAAGTTTGTTTATGTGCACTTGTATCTGCTGCATGCACACATGTCTTTACTCTTTACTTCTTTATCATAAATATCTTCTCGCTAGATAGTATGTACAAAACACATGTACACTCTTCATACTGCTCATCATACTCGTACCTATAACCACAAACAATAAATAAATGAATTATTTAATCATGACAACTAACAAAACACATATGCAGAATCATTTCCTACCTCAAATATTGCAAATGAATTTAATCATAACAAATTTACAAGTAACGTCGAATTATTAGCATAATCATTTACAATAACTCCATATGACTCACCTACTCATAAGCTATTCTTGGTAAATAAACAAATATTACACATATGCACGATTTACTCATAAACTATTCTTTTTTTATTACCACCATCATATAACATATCTACCCATATAAATATATAATAACAATCTATTCTTTAATAACAAACATAAAATACATATGCATACCGATTTCCACTATTACTTTAATGCACACCTATATTAAAATTTACTAAATAAAAATCAAAGGGACAAAGACTAAAAAAATATTTAACAACCATATCTTGAAACAAAGTGTTAAAAGTTCACTAAATTTTTAAATAGATCTAAAACATTGGTCAAAGAACAAATTACATACCAAAAATATTATAGGACGAAAATCAATTTCGATCTACACATAGAAAGATCGAATTGAACCTGTTATTCACTTTGTAGATGCCATGGCCACCACACCCACATATCGCCCTCGACAAAATGTAACCACCAAAGCTTGACAAAGCAGTTTTACGTGATCTATATCCCTAAAAGAAACAAAACTAAACAAAATTGGTTCTAACAATGAATATCCACGAAAATAAACCATCTTTGAATTAGAAAGAGATCATTATAAAAATCAAATGCATTCAAAATTAGATCAAACCAAAAAAGATAATGGCATTAAAATAACGATTTGGTTCACATTAATACAAAATCGAAAACAATAATTTAGTTTTGACATAAATCGAACCTGAGATTAGTATATTATAATGGCTATGAACTTGGGATAGGGGATCTTGTTTTATTTATTTTTTACTTAGTCAATCAATTGAATGATGAAGTTGATCGTAGGTGACATTCAAGAACTGAGATTAAAATCACCCATAAATTGATAGAACAAAATACTTACCTTGTGAGATGAAAAGAAACCATTAATTTGGAGTTAATTGACTCCTATTAATTATATATTCAATTCTCTAGCCATGATGGAGATTTGGAATGTTGAGATAATTTGAGAGGAACGATGCTGGTGTGAGATTGAGAGAGCAGATCTTGTTTTTTTTCTAAACCTAGTTATTCTTATTTGATCCATATTTAATGGGACGGTTACAAAAGAGACGGTGATCAAATTTCTATTATGCCCCTTTGCTCTTAAAAAATAATCCATATTATTTCACTTTTATTACATTTGTGCCACAAGTGTTTTCAACCATTGATCAACTCATCTAATGGTCTACAATGGTTCTTGCAGTTCTGTACATTTATTTGGTTCTGAAAAGAACCTCACACTATATATATATATATAAAAATTATTAAATTTCTTTTCATTAATATATATAAAAACACACACACACTCTCCTCTTCTCTCCCAATTTTTTCGGCAGCCACCACCGGCCGGATTCCGGCCACCACCGCCGCCGCCGCCGAAAAAAAAATTCGGCGAGTTTTCCGGCCGAGTCCAAAAATGTTTCTCATCACCCGATCTATCTGCTCCACCATATCACGCGCTGCCACGCGCCTCTACCACCTGCCACCGCCACCCCGCTGTCAACACGACCACCACACCACCACCACCTTCATCATCATCTCGTCATCATCATCCTCATCATACCATCATCGTCACCATCACCTCGTCAGACCGATCACCACGCCAACCATCTCCACCGCCACGCACCACCATTCTCATTCCACCATCATCATCACAGCCACCGCTGTTAGGAACCACCTACAAGGGTGTGTTGGTTTTACAGGTTCCACCAAGGGCGCATTTGGTTTAGATTCGACACTAAGGGTGCGTTGGTTTATGTGATTAACACCCAAGGTGAGTTTGCTTCCGTGGCTTAACCCACGAATAAGGGGTGTTTGTTTTGGCAGCCAACACGACCCACAAAGGGTGCTGTGGGTGTCGGGTCAAACCACCAGCCAAGGAGCGTTTGGTTTATCAAGAAAGCACATAGGGTGCATTCGGTTTGGGTTTATCACAGATTAGGGTCCGTGTGGTTGATTGAGAAGACAATTAGGGTGCGTTTGGATCTGGGTTCATATTAGGGTGCACTGGTTTGTTATATTTACGCAGATTAGGGTGTGTTTGGTTTAGTCGAAACAGCACAAGGGTGCGTTTGGTTGGCTGTATAGCACCGAAGGGTGCGTTTGTTTAGTCTAAAACGAGTGGGGTGCGTTTGGTTTGGCTGTTAAACAACAATAAGGGTGCGTTTGGGTTAAGAGAAGACAACAAAGGGTGTGTTTGGTTGAGCAGGAAACCAATAAGGCTGTGTTTGGTTTAACAGCAAAGCTGTAAGGGTGCGGTTGGGACAGCAGAAATCGAATAAGGGAGTGTTTGGTTTATCAGAAATGCACAAAGGGTGCGTTTGGCTTAACCGTTTCAAAGTAAGGGTGCGTTTGGTTTATATATAAAAATTAACAAATAAATATAACATAATGTTTTATAAATATTAAAACCGGATATAATGGTGGATAATTGGTTAAATAAATGTGATTAGTTATTATTTTCGGATATATTATATTAGACTCGTAACAGACTCATAATATGAAAATAACGTCAATAACCAATAAATACACTTGAAATTTCTAGGATGCGTTCTATTAAATTGGTTTGGAAAAGTAGATTTGCAGTTAAGTCTTTCGACTTGGGATCGTTTTTATAAACGGAATGGTCATGACGAAATTTATTTGAATTTCTATATTTAGTAATGATTTACTAAAGCTTCTATTATTTTAGAAACCGATAAAGGGGACTAAGTTATATTTTAAAGATACATAAATTTGTATTATACAATAACCCGACCAATGAACGAAAACTATACTTTTACAATGAGACAACTATTTTAGACACGACCTGTCGAGGAAACGAAATATAAATCTATAAAATATTATTTTATATTTTAAAATTGTCAGCTAGTAATATAACATATATTGTTGTAAAAGCTTTATAAACATTGTTTAACTTAATTGGTAAATATTAAATAACGTACGATTACGTTTATGCAAGGACTTTTTATTTAAACTAAGTGGTGATTTCAGGAAAACGGGTCAAATTAATTGGTTTAATTTTTACTAACACTTGTATATAATTCTTGAATGCATTTAATATTTCACATTTCTCTTTAGATTGTTGGTCCTGTTATATAATTCTACGGTTCTGGAGTTATGTATGGGTTTGTTTTTCTATGTATTATATAAAGAATTATTACATACTTTGCGTAATCTTTCAATTATGTTATTTAACCAACCACAATCTATACTAACTTGGGAAATCTAAATTCTTTATCAACGTGTTGCGTTGATGTAAACCAGTAATCCGGGGAACCAAATGCATTCTTTCTAGAGTAGGGGGATATAGCCGTTAAGATAAACCGCAACTTCTTGGTCGAGCCGTTTCGGTTTCCGTTTGTGCTGTGCTTAATATGTGCATTTCTGCCAGAACGTTCTTCATCATCAATGTGAGTTTATAGCCCCACGTTTTACATGTTTTACATATATTTTTAGGGTGAGAACATGCTTGTTTACAAATGCATTTACATGGTTGATTACCTGTTTGGTTTACATACTCATTTATATATCTCGCGAGGAGATACAATACTTGGTTTAATTTTTGAACGTAAACACATACTATACTTTTATGATTATGGATTAGCTTAAGTTGCATGAACTGTTAATTACTCGGAGGGTAAGCGCGAATGTTATAAGATAGATCTATTTGGGATTGACAATCCCCGTTCGGGTGACTAGCTATCACTGGGAACGAACGTTATACCATGTCGGATTACGATTGGATTGGCGCCTGCGGGGCCAACAATCACATAATCAGTTTAGATTATGGGCCTACTCCGTTTTGTTTCTTTCACCATTGGTTCGATCTTGACGGCTTTGATTTATTCATGATTGAAGCATGAAAAGCCATCAATATCCAAGAACCTAATGCTATGTTAAAGTTGGTTAAAAAGTTAAAGCTTCTAAAAGGGCAGATTCGTTTGTGGGTGAAAGACAAGAAAGATAAACCGCAACTTCTTAAGAATAGTTTGAAGAAGAAGCTTGTTGTCATTGACTCTTCCCTATACAAAGGGGATGCGACATCAGATGCTTTGGAAGACCGATTGAATACTATGAATAATTTAACTAACTTGGAGAGAATGGAGTCGCTTGAATTGGCTCAAAAAGCTAAAATAAAATTGTCGATTGAAGGAGATGAAAACTCAAAAAAAAATCATGGTATCATCAATAAACAATGTAACAATCTTGCTATCCGGGGTATCATTGTTGATGGTGAGTGGATCGAGGACCCCGTGACTGTTAAAAATGAGTTTCTTGCTCATTTTAGATATAGATTCGGTACTCCATGTAAGTATCGTCTCACTCTGGATATGAATTTTCCCAATAAATTGTCTATTGGTCAAATGTACGATTTGGAAAGGCAATTTTTGAAAGTGGAAATAAAAGGAGCCGTGTGGGATTATAGTTTAAATAAATCTCCAGGTCCGAATGGGTTTACTTTTGGCTTCTTTTGAAAGTTTTGGAGTTTAATTGAAGAGGATGTGGTGGCGGTTGTGAATCATTTTTTTCATAATGGCTATTGTAAAAAAGGAGGTAATTCTTCCTTCATTGCTTTGATCCCAAAATCTCCAGGTGCTAAGATGGTAAAAGATTTTAGACCTATTAGTCTTATTGGTTGTCTTTATAAAATTATAGCTAAGCTTTTAGCTAATCATTTAGTGGCTGTAATGGGTGATCTCGTGAATAAAGTGCAATCTGCCTTTATTGCTAATCGACAGATTTTAGATGGTCCTTTTATGTTGAACGAAATTATTCACTGGTGTAAAGCAAGGAAGAAGCAATCTATGATCTTTAAAGTTGACTTTGAGAAGGCATTCAATTCGGTTCGTTAGGACTTTCTGGATGATATTTTAAAGAATTTTGGTTTTGGTACTCGTTGGCGTGATTGGATTCAAAGTTGTTTAAAATCCTCTAGGGGATCTATTCTTGTCAATGGAAGTCCCACCTATGAATTCCAGTTTTATAAAGGTCTTAAACAAGGCGATCCTTTATCTCCGTTTCTATTTATCCTCGTTATGGAAAGCCTACATCTGTTGTTTCACAATGTTGTCACTGCTGGCCTCTTTAATGGTATTGTCTTAGATTCTTCGCTTAAGTTATCTCATCTTTTTTATGCGGACTATGTGGTATTTATAGGCCAATGGAGCGATTCGAATATCTTTACCATTATTCATGTTCTTTATTATTTTTTTCGTGCCTCTGGTTTACGTATCAATCTGCATAAGAGTAAACTTATAGGTATTGCTGTAGACCCCTTCTCGGTTGAAGCCGCAGCTAATGATATTGGTTGTATGGCTCTTAATCTTCCATTATCTTATCTGGGGATTAATATTAGTGGTCACATGTCACGTATAAAGGCTTGGGATAATGTCATTAATAAAGTTCTTTGTCAGCTATCTAAGTGGAAGATGAAGTCTCTCTCTATCGGTGGCAGATTAACCCTCCTTAAATCTGTTTTGGGATTGACTCCTATATATTATATGTCGATGTTTAAAGCCCCTATTCATGTGTTAAAAAAAATTAGAATCCATTCGTAGTCACTTCTTTAATGGAGTGGATCCTAATGTGCGGAAAATGACGTTTGTTAAATGGGATAATGTCTTGGCTTCTAAAGAGAAAGGTGGTCTTGGTGTTTCGAGTTTCTACGCATTGAATCATGCTCTTATCTTTAAGTAGATTTGGCGATTTAGATCTCAAAATAATTCTCTTTGGTCTAGGGTTATTAAAGCTATCCATGGTGATGATGGTAAGCTTGGCAGCAAGCCTACCTTCTCGTCAAATTGGACTGAGATTATTCGCGACATTCCTCTTCTCTATAATAAAGGTATTGATCTTCTTGGATATATGAAAAAAAGACGGGTAATGGTCAGCATACTTTGTTTTGGGAGGAGTCTTGGAAGGGAGAAGTGCCTCTTAAAAATTTATTTCCTAGAATCTATACTCTCGAGACCGATAAATCCATCTCAGTGGCGTCGAAAATGGCTCATTCTAGTCTTTGTTTTTCTCTAAGACGAACCCCTAGAGGCGGTATTGAGCAGGTCCAAATGGAAGATTTGAAATCTTATTTGGAGGGTACTATTCTTTCGAGCATGCTTGATTGGTGGCGATGGTCTTTTTCAGGAGATGGGAAATTTTCGGTGTCTTCAGTTAGGAGCCTTATTTATGACAAAATTCTAGAGGTAGTCGGTGTGACAACCATGACTTGAGCAGGTTAGTCAAACCGTTAGTGTTGACTTATGTGTCTGTTGCAAAGTATGGTTTATGTGATTCTATGTGTTTATATGTGTTTATGAGCTATTGGTAATCAATCTATTGAGTGTGATCATCTCAATGAGATTGGAATGATGGGGAAATTTGTTGAGTTCATTTCGTTCATTTTTAATGACAAAGAAATGATTGTTGATAATTGAGCGTTTGTAAGTTAATTGTGTAAGTAAATATATATGTATACGTATTTTGTGTTAGTTATCTAAGATAGGTTTAGTGTTTAAGTGTTAGATTAAGAAAATGGAAAATTTCTATTTTTAGAAAGTTAGGTTGGAAATGAATAGTTATTTTTAGAAAGGTAGTAAACTGCGTTTATGCAAAAAGGTATAGTCAAATTTATTAAGGTTTTTATAAAAACTTAAGGTTTTAATTGTAAATATAAAATAAAAATAAAATAAAAAAGGGGTATTCGGCCGAGTATAGGAAAAAAGAAAAAAAAATAGTTAAATACTAATCCTAATCTAATAGCTAATTAGAGTTAGTTTAGGATTCTACCTAGATGCTTATAAATACAAGATTAAAATCCCTAACCCTC